>PVLA01015640.1:0-18179 GCA_004027455.1 Hydrochoerus hydrochaeris
CCACTTTCCTTTGCAAAATGCACCTGGCTCTGTGCTGGAAGCAGCGGAAAGCTTTGTTGTGTGTCACACTCTGAGAAAATGTCACATTCAAGCACATGTGGGTATAAGTCACGAGAGTTTCCCCAAATGAGCAAGAAACTCAGATCTGCAGGTTCCAGAGACTTGCAGTGTTTCAGCCAAAAATGAGAAATTCCACCCAAACTAAGATGCTTGCTGCTGTCAGGGACCTGCGGGGGCAGGAAGACCCTTGTCACATCCACAGGACATCATCCTGTTGCTTAATGGCTGCGCTGAACTTGTCCACTCCTGTGTTCCCACCTGAAAACTGTGTGCAGCCGGCCGCCCACAGCGGTGTGCAGAAGCAGAAGTCAGATGTGGGGGGGCACACTGGAGTTTGTCACCCTTCCTGTGAAGTGGCCACCCCGCCCCAGGCTCAGGACCCCATTGCACTGACCTCATAGGTCCTCACCATCCTCTTGGTCACTGCAAAGATGGGCTGGATATTGCTTTCGGTCAGTTTGTGCACCAGCTGGCCCACAGACGGGTAGTCCTGCAGGGAGGGGGGTTGGTTTAGCCAGCCCCGTGTCTGAGCACAAGCCTTCCCCACCACCTGCTGCACTCGAGCGCCCAGGGTGTGCTCCGGCCCAGCCGGGCTCAGGCCAGGTTTGCAATGCCCAACAGGGTCGCAGGGAAGCCACGCACGCTGAAATATACTTAGTGAGATCCTGCCTCACAAAATAGAAAGTGGCTGGGGATGTAGCTGCATGGGAAGGCCCCGTGTTTAACCCCTAGTACTGAAAAGAAACAAAGAAAAAGAAAGGGTGCGATGTGTAAGCAACGTGAGAAATATTGTCTGTAAATGCTCCCAGTTTTTGAAGCTGTTTGGAGCGTGGGCAGCATTTTGAGGCGTCCATGCTGTGGACAGCAGGGAGCTACAGTGGTTCTGCTGGGGCAGAGCCGCCAGCAGCGCCCTCATGTGGTCAGGCCCCCTCGTGTGACCAGAGGACCCTCAGTCCTGCGCCGAGGTTCCTGGCTGGATGCTGTCCCTCCTCCCTGTCCCCATTTGGGATTCCCAGAGTCTGTAGGCTCCAGATGGGGACCCCCGAGCTTCCCATCCCTAAATCCTTTGTAGCACCTTGGGGTACTGCCCAGAGATGGGACCCCTGCCATGGCCGCTTGCTGGCGCAGAGGGGCACTGCCTGTGCCGGAGCACAGCAGGCATGAGGTGCTGCCCGCCGGGCACGTGCTCTTGGGCTGCAGCTGCGTCCCAGGGCCCCGCCGCTGCCGGGGCCTGGGGCTCCCGCTCCTCAGCGGCCTGCAGGGGTTGCTACCAGCCCAGAGAGCGTCCTTCAGTCTCCTGGCCTTCCCGTGGGACAGCCCAGGCCGCAGGGCAGGGCAGGGCACTCACGAATTCATTGCTCCTCTTGTACATGTTGTCCTCCAGGTGGCAGCGCCCATCGTTCGGGGTCAGGATGGCACCCAGCTTCCCATCACCCGCAAAGTGAAAGCCGTCGTCCGTGGCGAACACAAGCAGCCGTGTAACATTACGCCAGCCGATCTCTTCCTGGGGAGAAGGCACCAGGGGTTGCCTGCCTCAGTTTCCCAGCCAGGCTCCCAGAGCTGGCAGGCAGCCTGGGGTCAGCACCATTGCCTCCCACACTGTAGGGTGTTCAGAGCAGTGGGGGACTGAGAGCCAGTAGAACCAACCAGCACCCCGGGGGAGCCCCCCACACTCCGGGGGACAGGCTGGCAGTGCAAGGCTGAGTTTAGAAGAGGCCATTCTCCTTGGGACATTTCCCAGGAAAATAATCACAGGAAATCATGGGTAGAAATGTCACCGCAGTGAGAAACTTTGCCAGTGCAAAAGGGACCTGAGGATCCCCGTGGGAGCCACAGAAGCCAGGGAAGCCCCGGAGGGAGGCACACTTGATTGCCAGGACCGTGATCTGACACACAAGCCATGTGGCTCTGTGTTACGGCCACAAATGCCTAGGCCCGGGGAAGCTGCAGAGCAGAGGTTGAATGGCGGGAGTGTGTGTGGCCATGTTAGAATACCAGGCCCAGGGTGTGCGTGGGGCAGGGCCCAGGGGCAGCTGTCACCCTCCCAGCCTGGGAGGAAGAACACATGCTTCAGGAAGGGCAGCGCCAGGCAGCCCGCTGTGCACAGGACTGGTGCTTGCCTAGGCTGCTGGGAGCAGTTAGCAGTGGAACCCATGGTGATTTGAGGACCCCTTTGCTGCTCTCCCACCTGGGAAGCTGGGGTGACCAGGCTGGGGGCTGCTCTTCCCCGTGCAGGTTGGCAGGGACTGGCCAAGCAGGGTGAATGCCAGAGATGCCTGCAGCCGGTGCACCTGGCTGCCAGCACACGGGAGCCCCAGTCTGGGGAAAGTGCGGTTGGGCAGGGGCAGTGGGCTCACCGGGCACACGGCCACCTGCATCATGGCATCCAGCCCGCCCTCGGGGGCGTCCAGGTTCCCCGAGATAAGCTGCTTCCCGACCTCGGTGCGGAACTGGTTGGAATTGTCCGTGAGCTTGAGCACGTGTCGGAAGGAGAAGGGCGGCTGGCATTCCTTCTCCTTGTTGGGGCAGGGGTTTCGCAGCTTCTCGGGGTGCGTGTTTACGAAGGGCAGCACCGTCTTGTCCACAAAGGATCCAAAGCCTGGGGCGGCGGGAGGTAACATGGGGCTGGGAGATCCGGGCCTCAGTTTCCCTGTCTTGTAGCCAGGTGAGGGAGAAGGCAAGACGGGCCCATGGGGTAAACCGGAGTGTGCGGCGAGCAAGCACCCGTGTGGCCACAAGTGTGTCTGATGTGCTCACGTGCACTCCTGCACCTGCGTGAGGACCGTGTGTGTGGTTCGTGTGTGTGGGTGTGCACTTGTGTGCCTGGGGTCACAGGCGTGTCTAGCGTGTACCGTGTAAAATGTGTGTGATCACATTCCTGTGTGAGTGTGCAGCTGCAGGAATGACGCGTGTGCTCGTGCTGGAACGCACACATGACTGGCTGTGCATGCGTGCACATGATCAGCAAGTGTGAACACGGGTGTGTGCGGCATGTGTGCCGGTACATGTGCACGTGTCCAGGTGTGCGTGCTTGCGTTCCTGCGCGCAGAGAGGCCAGCAGAGCCCTCTGGGGAGCGTGTGCTGGGGTGAGGCATCCCGTACACCACACTGCTGTGTCTGGGGCCCTTGGTGACCACGTTGGTGCCGCCTTGGCCCTGGAGGGGCCTGGACACCCTGGGCATGCTGTGTCCTGCCCCTGGAGACCTGTGTGTGGGTGCAGGGCAGCTGGACAGGGCCCTACCTATGCGGCCAGACTCCGTGATCTCGTTCAGTGCCCGCAGCAGCTCGCCGCCCAGGTTCTTGACGTTGATGAGGTCATCCAGCATGGAGTAGGAGAGGTCCATGAGGTAGTACAGGTCGACTGGGTAGCCCTTGGCCCGCCGGAAGGTCACGTTGAATGTAGCTGCCTGGCCTGCAGTGGGACGGCAGGGAGGGGGTAGAAGGCACATGGGGATTTGGCCCTCTCCCCAGCCCCCAAATTCCAGCCATCCCCGCCCCTCACGGTGGCCTGGCTGGGGTCGCACACAGGACTCTGAATCCACACGAAGACCAATGCATCCCAATACAAAACGTCCGTTCGCCGGGCCAAAGTCTGCACCCAGCCACCCCCATGCTGGGACCTGCAGGCCTGTACGACCACACGACCCAGTAGATCACTAGGGCCCTGTCCAAGTGGCAGAGCCCATATAATTGAGGCCCCAAGCACACCTGTCATCCCAGCACTCTGAGAGGCTGAGGCAGGAGGATTGAAAGTTCAAGGTCAGACAAGGCGACTGAATGACTCATCCAGATCCTATCTCAAAATAAAAAAGGGACAAGGGTGTAGCTCAGCAAAGGTTTTGGGTTCAACTTCTAGTACCTAAAAAAAATGATTTTCCAAATGGCTTTCTGTGCTTCCTAAAAGAGGCAGAACCCGGTGTTGAGCGAGGCCAGACACCAAGCACTGGACTGGCGCCGGGGAGGGCTGGGGAGAGCTCTCTGCAGCCTGGGGCTCATGTGCCCCTCAATGTGTGCCCTGCACTCGTGACCTGGAGCAGGGCTGAGCCCGCCCTGGGACGGACCTGGCCCTTCCCAGTCGATGCCAAGTCTACCTGGTCTCAGGTACAGCTTGACCTTTTGTGGGAACAGCTGCTTCTGGCCCCCTTGTTGGGCCTCCTGGAGTTCAGCAAGGCTCTTGGGGTCCATGATGTCGTCAGGTGCACAGCCCTTGCTCACCAGCTGCTTCCGGGTGTCGCAGCGGGCAGAGTCAGGCTCCCCTGGTCCCGTGAAGTTCTGGGAGTGAAGAGTCAGGCTCAGCAGGAGTTGGCGGAGACAGAGGCCTCCTGCTGCTGGCACCTGGAGATTCAGACTCCAGGGGGACCCTTGATGGAAACCCTTGCGGTAACTCTCGGGCTATGGCTCTGCACACTGGCTGTGAGGCAGCCTCAGCTGGGGCTCCTGGTGCCCCAACCCTCAGGAGCAGGGCACTTCCCGCCCTTAGCAGGCAGCTCCCTAGCATCACCTAGTGCTGCCCCAAGACCTCAAGCCCTTCCTTGCTCAGTGGAACTTCAGCTTCAGTGAGCTGCCTCCCCGGAGAGAGCTGTGGCCAGTGGGGGACCTTGGGCACCCTGGGACATGGGCCAGAGTTGGGGGTCAAGCCCTGTGCAGCTCTCTTTGGGCCTTCCCCTGCCTCTGGGGCTGTCCTTGTGTCCCCCAGACACATTGGGGCCTTGGACCATCCTGCCCATAGACACTGCCCTCCTGTGACCTTCTGGGGCTGCAGAGGAGGAACCCAGAGTCCTTGACACTTTTGTGCCACCCTTACCGGCTTCTGGCACCAGGCACAGCCAGGTCCCAACTGGATGCAGTCCTGGCAGGTGCTGGCCTTATATTTGGTGCAATCCTGAGAGAGGGCTGGGGACAAAGCAGTGGGTGAGACAAAGGGACAGGGTGGGGAGTGAACACAGGAGGAGGAGGAGACCTAGGGACAGGGAGGAGGCCAGGCTTGGGGTGCCAAGGCCAGCACCAGAGACTGCTCCAGCCCCCCAGGAACTCGCACGCAGAGGTCACAAGGGTGGCACGTGCGGTGGGGACCCCTCCTACACTCACCGGACCAGAGGCAAAGCAGCCCCAGGAGGGCGAGCAGCAGGCACCGGTCCAGCATGTCCTGGGGAGACAGGGTGGTAGCCTGGATCCTGTCCTGGGTAGGGCTCCTGTCCTGCCCACCACAGGGCATGGGACCTGGGCAGGCCTGGCACAGCTGGCACCCCAAGTCCCCATGCAAGGTCCCACTGTGGACTGGAGGCTGAGGCGAGAGACTGCACACACACAAGCACCACAAGGCCACACATACACACACCTGCTACACACCATAAGCACACACACTTACACATATACTCATGTGCAAATACACAATGGGCACACACACACACACCAAGAGCACACACACTTGTGCATTCACATGCACACACACACGTACATCACAAGGCCACAAACACACACGTCTGCAAACACCATGGGCACACACATATCAAGGGCACACACACTCATATATGCACAGGCAGACACACTCACACTCATGTGCAAACACACCGCGGGCACACACTCACTCAGGCACACACACACACACATGCACGCGCATGCACACACAACATGGCACCCCCACCTGCACACGTGCAAAATCGGGCCCCATCCTGCTGAGCCCCAAGTAAGTCCTCAGTGAACAACCCCAGTGAGAGCTGAGACCCAGCTGGCCCAGGCCCCTGCTCTGTGCCCGCCTCAGTCTCTGTCCTTGCCCTGTGATCCTCTGGCCTCTGGGCTTCCCCTCCAGGAAGTGTGGGCCATGGCCCTCCCAGGGTCCTCATCCTGGTCAGGGTGGAAGGGCTGTGTGGAGCTCACTGGCCCAGGCCAATCCACCCACAGCTGGGCACCACTTCCAAGTCCTCCAGATCCGTGCTGCCCTGTCCCGAGAGACTGACAGCACAGGCCCAGCAGCTGATCCATGATCACCCAGAGTTCCGCTGCCCCTGGGGGGAGTAACCGAGGCCTGGCAGGGGCTGAGCCACAGCCTGCCGCCCTCCTCTGGAAGCGTCCAGGGCACTGTGGGCCGTGGCCTCTGGCCCGACTTCCCAGAGGCAGGAGCTCTGTGGTGACCGGGAGCTCTCAGTGAGCAGGTGAAGAGGCCAGGGTGGCAGGAAGTGCCAGCCGCACAGAGAGCAATGCCACCCACACCACAGCAGTGCCAGCTCCTCCCCCGACCTCAGGGCCCCCAGACCACTGTCCAGGGCCCATGGCTCACTGCTGGTGACCATTTCTATGCTGCCCTGTGGCCAGTGCCAGGCCTGGAGAGGGTCACCCTCAGGGCCCCAAGGATTAGGGCTCCTGCCTTTTAGAGGGGCCAGACCCCCTCCTCAGAGGACCACAATTAGCACCCAAGAAGTCAACATGACACTGGTCCTTCCCTTTCCATGGAAAGCAGAACTTGGTCTGGTCCGGCTTCCTGGGTGCATGGTGGTCGGGGATGCAGTTCCGGTTCACGGGTTCCCACCTGTCCCAGTCCCCATGGTTCGGGACTCAAGCTGAAGCAGCTATGGCTGGCCCCACTTCTGCACCCCAAATTTCCTCGCTGTGCTTTCTGGGGGCCCCAAGTGTGCCCATGCCCCTGCCACAGCCCTGGACCCTGGCATGAGTCCCGGGACCCACGGGCTGCAGCGGGAGGTCCAGCTGCCCCTTCCTGAGGCCGTGGGCACCCTGGGTAGAGAGGGGAGCAGCCCCCAAGGATGCTCATGCCATTCAGCCACAGCTCTGGACAGGGACCTCTGGGCACAGTCTGCAATTCCCTGCTACCAAAGCACTCATGAGGGCCGGGGATGTAGCTCAGCAGCATAAGCGCCTGCCTGGCAAGCATGAGGTTGTGAGTTTGATCCCTGGTACCAAAAAAAAAAAAAGAAAAAGGAGCCAAAGCACTTGTGACGACTAGTGTGAAAGCACTGGATCTGTGAACGGGGAAACTGAGTCTCGGCTGGCAGCAGGAGAGAGCTGGGGGCCCATCACATGCACCTCAGGGTGGGGAGCAGGGCTTGGTTACAGCAAGGCTGACCACAGACCACAGGGCCCAGCCGTGGCCACAGGAAGCCGAGTAGGGGGGGTCAGGCCACACCTCAGCCACTTGTGCTCCGAGAGGAGAGAAGGCCAAGCTTCGGGCAGTGAGGAGAGCAGGGCCCTGCCCCGTGAGGGGGAGACAGCGGGAGTGCAAGGTGCCCTGGCCACCTGCCTCGGCCACCCTGTGTGACTGGGCCTGACCGTGGGGCGGTAGTTGGAGAACAAGCTCAGGTGACAGTGCCTGCAGCAATGCCCAGCGCCTGGCACGCACAGGCCTCCACACGATGTGTAGTGGTGGACACACGCAAGCAGGCATCTGGCCACCCACAGTGTCCCCACCTCCGAGGGGAGGGGAGGGTGGAGGAGGGGTGCTGGCCTGGCCTCACAGTGCTCTGCCCTGGCGGTGGCTGCCCTGATGGGCCACTGTGCCCCGTGAGTATGGGCACCCACCGCCTCCAGCCCCCAGGCTTCAACCCCAGGCCATATACCAGGGCTCTAGGTGCACAGCCAGATGGAGTAGAGGCTGCTTGTGAAGCCCGAGCCCCTATTAGAGCCGCCTTGGCTGTGGCTTCGGCTAGGGAAGCGCGTGGACGCCCTAGCAGCTCAGTGTCACCAAGGTCCTTATGTTGTCCTCAGTACCAGCCACAGAGGAGCTGGGAGACCCAGCTCTGAGGCAGGAGCGTGGTCTCCATTCCTGGTTCTTCTCACCATGCAGGAGATTCCCGGCCTCTACCTCCGCTGGGACCTCCATGGCCAACAAGTTTCCGTCACTTTCCCCCAAATGCCACCGGGTAAACACCATGGGTCCCATGTGGGTGCTGCAGGGCTGACCCTCTGTGCACCCAGCCCAGACCTTCTAGAGCAGCACCCAGAGGCCAGCCCTGCCAGGCCCCCTCGGATCCCAGGAACTGCGAAGAGTCAGTGGTGGGGACAGCAGGCAGGGCTCCCACAGAACCCCCAGCCCGGAGAGGCCACCTCCTCTCATCGCAGCTCCCCATCTGCCGGGCACCTGGCTCTGTGTGGCCACCGCCCAGCCAGGCCTGGGGCCAGGAATGGAGCCCATCAGCCTGACCCCAGCTGCCAGGGGCTGTGGACAGCCTTCTTCCACCCTGGCCTCCATTTCCTCCACTGTGACAGAGCAGGGTCCTGGAGGTGAGTCTGTCACCAGATGTGGCCACAGGACCCTGATGTTTGCTCGCCACAGGTCTAGGGGACTTTGGAAGGGGCCCAGCGTAGTTTTAGACATGATCAGCATTTGAGTCTGACCACTGTCCTCCAGCTGCAGCGGCCTCGTCCATCATTGCAGGCCATGGCTACCCCTGTGTGAGACAGCCCGGCCCCGGGGAGGGCCCCGCGGACAGGCCCCCGCTTCCTGCTCTGTGGTTTTTGGTTACAGAGGCAGCCAGGGCCTCCACACTTCCCCTTCCCCTTGGCAGCACACAGAGTGGCTGACCCTGACCTCTGGGGTCCCACAGGTGCCCACTCAGACCTGCACAGCATGGGATGGAGGTGTCCGGGTCCCCGGCTGCAGCCTCCTGGCCCTGCCACCTGTGCTCCAGTGGGAGCAGCCCAAGGAGCCTGGCTGGTATGGCAGGCAGGGGAAGGACTGGACACCAGTGCTGCCCACGGACTCTGGCCAGGCTAGTCCACCCCTGGAGAAGGTCAGCTGCTAGATGCAGAGGGCTGCAGAGGACCCTGACCCATACTGGCCCTTCGTGGAGAGGCCTGGTGCCAGCCCTGCTGAGTGACACACTCCTTCAAGGCTGCCTTGTGCAAGGGCCACATGGAGAGCAGACGGCACCCCAGTGTGCAGAGGAGGTGTCTGTTTCATCTGCTCGCAGGGACAAACAGGCGCACAGATCAGAGGTGGCATGTCCACAGGCTGCCCTCCACAGGGCACACGGCTGCAGGCAGGACCACACTCTCTCACACAGCGCCAGGGCCGCCCTGCCAGCAGCCAAGTGCCGGGTGCCAGCTGGTCACCTGCAGAATACACTGTGGCCTGAGTGGATAGTGCTGACCCAGGAAGGACCCAGGTGTCCTCCGAACCACAGAGACAGCTGGAGTTTGTACAGTTTGCCAACCTACACTTCCCACTTCCCAGATGGGGAAACCGAGTCCCAGCCCTTCCTGACCGCAAGCTGACCCCCCTTCCATGGCAGGTAGCCCCTGGCAGTCCTGCAGAGGGTCCTTCATTCGGCTTCTAACCGAAGAAACTTCTGAGACAGCTGCAATCTACCCCTGCACACCTGCCGCGCTGACACCAACGAAGCTTCAGTTCTGGAGGCTGGGGACAGGAAGCCGGCACCTCCCCGGCCCTGCCCTCCTGGGATGCCTGGCCTTGCCCCGGCATCTCTGCCAGCTGCTCCCCTGCTCACTCGTAACCGGACCTCGGAAGACCCTGGTCCCTGCCTTCCCAGGCCCTGCAGCCTGGGTAGTCACAGGTGGCCCTGGACGGATTGGCCCGAGCCCGAGTCACAGGCTCTGCATTAATGGCAGAGGGGCCCAGGCACTCCCCAAAGAGGCAGCCAAGCACATGGGCTGGCTGGGTCCTTTCTGAAAAGCGAGTCCTTAAATTGCCTGTTTGTCGCCGGCCAGATGGTCACCAGTGTCCTCCCGCTTCCTGTCTGTTCCTGAATCTCTGGCAGCCTCTCCGCACAAGGGTCTGGGAGCTGGGGACATCGTGTCTCCTCGGCCCACAGCTCTCCCAGACCTGCCCTCCTGACTGCTGTCACCCCATCGCAGCTGCTCCCCGTCCCACAGCATGCCGCACACCTCCATGCCGGGTCTAGTGTATCCTCCACCCACCTGTCCCCATCCCTGGGAAGGTGGCCTGGCTGGAACAGTCCCCAGCTGGAAAGGACCCTTAGTCCAACCTCAGGGCCATGGACTTGAGGCACAGCTCCCAGAGGAGCAGGAAAGCCCACCCTGAGGTGACCTTCAAGGATACCAAGGACACAGGACCCTCACTCACTGCTCAGTCGCCGGAGGCCTCGGGGGCGTTGGGCTGGGCAGGCGGTGGCTTCGCCTGCTCCTTGCCAGAAGCTCTGTGGTCGGTCTCGGGGAACAGTGGGGCACTGTGGGGAGGCTGGGCTTCCTGTTCTCAGCTCCTTGGAGGAAGTAGTGACACTGGTGACATCGGCAGGCTCCCCCCCCCACTGCACTGTGCTCCACACTTTGCCTGGTGCTTATTTCAGGGAAGGTGCCGCCCCAACGTGGGGCCGGTCACTGAGAGAGGCAGGGGCAGCTGTGGAGACAGCATCGGTGCCTGGAGGGGTGGGGCCCTGGGGTCAGTGGGCAGGGGCTGGGCCCATGGCTTCAGAGTCCTGCAGAGGGGCCTGGCATGCCCAGGAGTGCTGGGAGGAGGGAGACCTGCTCGAGGGCAGCAAAGGCCGCATGGGCCCCAGGAGCCAGCCGTGAGCAGCTGCTCAGGCAGCTCTGAGGCAACGGCTTAGCAAGGGGTGCAGAGGGGACCAGGGCCACAGGTGTGACAGCACCGCCCGCCCAGGAGTTCCAGGGGGAGGACAGCAGGGATGCAGCAGAGGGGACCCAGGTGCTGAGAGAAGGGAGAGGAGCCCCATGCAGCAGAGCTGAGGGCCAGGGTCACCAGCCAGCTGCCCTGGGATGAGGTCAGCAAGGTGGACAGGGGAGAAAGCAAGGCCTCGACACCTCCCCCAGCTCCCGGCAAGGGCAGCACTGCTGAAGCAGGTGCTCCAGTGACATCCCGAGAGGCCAGGGGGCGGCCAGCAAGAGGGAGCCCACCATCCGTCTGTCACTTGGAAAATGGTGTTAAAAAGCCTGGAGGAGCAGGCTCAGCAGGCAGGGGCAGGGAGAGGCCAGAGGGCACTGACCCCATCGGTGATGAGATTTGCTTTAAGGTAGAAATAGGATGTGTCCACCTGAGAAAAGGAAGATACAATAGAAAGACAAAGGGAAAAAAGAACAAAGAAGAAATGCACATAAAAACACAAGAAGACACTAGAAGACACTGGGAATTCCCCAGAAATCCCAGAATTCCCAGAGGCAGCATTCTGGGGCTCTTCAAGTCACCTACTGCACTATTTTGTCTTTTATTTTTTGAGGCAGAGCCTCACTATGTAGCCCAGGCTGGTCTTGAACTCACAACAATCCTCCTGCCTCAGCCTCCTGAATGCTGGGATACAGGCATGTGTGCTGCCACTGTGCACTCTTAAAAGTAAATCAATGAAGCACGTTCCAATGAAACGTTCTCTGTCAAATGCAATGCTCCTTCTAGAAGGTTCTAGGAGAAAGAACGGATGAGGTCACCAGACACACCCACGGGTAAGCTGAGGGGCCAGGTGGTGACAGCTGGCCCAGCCATGACGGAGCAGGCCTGATGACAGCATGGCTAAGGCAGGAACAGTGACTGTCGCCACCAACCCAGCTCAGATCAGCCACCAGTTCACAGAGACAGGACACGGTAAACGCCACAGCAGGGACACAGCTGGCAAGGCCCCCAGGAGGCAAGAGGCTGACCGCAGAGTGCAGAGAGGGGAAGGGCGTGAGGGAGCCACACAGGGGGATCGCAGAGCACAGGGCTCTGGGGCACAGGGCCAGTCACAGTGCACAACCATGATACGACACGGAGGCCCGTTTCTCAGGTGTGGGCATGTTTCACAGCTGTGACAAAGAGCCCTCGTGCCCCAAAGCTGGTCCCATATGGCAGTGGGGGGTGGCGGATAGGAAAGGCCGTCCTGAAGGGGCCACTGTGAGCTGGCGCTGGGGACTTGGGGCCATTACACCACCCTCCCTACTTCTGTATATGTGGGAAATTTTCTGTTGCAAAAATGTGTAAAAATACTTGCAGAGGAAGTGTAAATTGTTCAGCCAGGGTGGAGCTTTGGTTTTGCAAGATGAAGGAGATCTGTAGGAGACCAAGGTGACGTCTCAGCAATGGGGTGACTGTCCTGAGTGTCCCTGAGCTGAACAGTTAAACGGCGAAAATGGCAAATGTTATGTTGTTCATAGTTTATCAAAATTGAAAAGAAAAAAGTATAAAATACAGCCTGGGTGTGGTAGTACTCTCCTGAAATCCCTCCACCTGGGAGGCTGAGGCAGGAGGATCACTGCAAATTAGAGGCCAACCTGGGCTCCATAGCAAGACCCTATCTCAAAAAAAAAAAAAAAAAAAATAAGCTAGGCACTGTAGCATGCAGCTGTAATCTCAGTACTTGGGAGGCTGAGGCAGGAGGACTGTTGTGAGATCAAGGCCAGCCTGAAATTCATAGTGAGATCTTGTCTCAAAAAAACAAAAACAAAACAAAACAAACACAAAAAAAAATGAAACAAAGCAAACCAAAAAAAAAAGGCAAGTTGTAAATTGCACAGAAAAAAATCTGAGTGAAAACGTGCATACGAGCTGAAGAAAGCAAGACGGTAGCCAGCAAGTACATAAAGAAACCACAGCACCACTGCGGACCAGGGACGCAAATCAGAGCCCAGAGTGCGCCTGGGGTACAGGCCCAGGAGAGCAGAGCCCCACACAGTGCGGGGAGCCAGAAGACAGGAAGTGGTTCCCCTCCCCTCCCCCTCCTCATCTTCTCCCGCGCCCTCCTCCCTCCACCTCCCCACCCCCTCTACAGAGCCCTGAGGCTGTATCTGGTGTCTGCAGGGGGTAAATGTCAAGGCCTGCGGGCCCCCCTCCCCCCAGCAAGAGACCCGCGCAGGGGCGGGGCGCGGTCCGCTGGTGAACCGGTGCAGAGACCTGGAGGTCCCCAAGTCAGGGAGGCGGGACCACGGGGAAGGCCGCGGGCCTGGGCGGTGGGCGCCGAGGGCTCCTGTCTTCATGGTAAGGTTCTGTTTGTTCACGGGGAAGAAGAGAGGCTGGGCTTTTGTCTGCCGCGGCGCACTGGGCACTGGACGGCAGCTACATCGGAGGTGGCCGTGAGTGTGTGGTACTTAGTGACAACTTCACACTTTCCGTGATCTCTAAATAGCTTATTTCTTAAAAAAAGAGCATGGTGGTGCAACCCTCTGATCCCTGTACTCTGAAAGACTGAGGCAGGAGCGTCTGGAGTTGGAACCCAGCCTGGGGAGCAGACATTTAGTAAGCTGGGTCTGAGCTCAGTGTGAAGGCCTTAAGTTCAACCCTCAGTACCAGAAGAAAGACAGAAGGAGGAAGGAGAGAGGAGAAAGAAAGGCAGGCAGGAAGGAAGGGCCAGGCTAGGGTAGGAGGGGGGCCTGTGAGGGGCGGAGCTCGGGTGTGAGCAGCGCCCCGACTTTAGATCACCGCGTTAAGACCTCTGAATTGCGCCCTGAAAGGGAAAGGGGGTGCATGTCCGGTGCACACTGTACCTCAAGGTGCGGCTCAGGGGGGAAACCGACCCAGGACTCCCCTCCCACGGCAGGTCCCAGAGCCCCAGCCCTTCCCAGCTGAGAGCAGGGGGTGACCGCCCCCTCCTGGGGCAGTGGGGGCGGAGCGCCCTGGGGAGCAGGGAGGCCTGTTCTCTCCTGAGTCCTTCCTCTTCTCTCCTCCTAGGGCAGCCTCTGTCCCCAAGCTGCCCTCCCAGGAGGGGCAGAAGTGACTGTGAGGGTCACGGGATGTCAAGGCGGACCAGCTACCAGAGGGGTGTGTCAGCCCCAGGACTGGGGTCAAGGCCACTGGCTCCAGCGAGGGGTGGGCAGGGGTGCAGAGGGAACTGGGGTGGTGAGGTTTCCAGACACTGGAGCTGCAGACAAAGGCCAGGAGCCCCGCACACGGGGCAGCCCAGTGGACACAGGGTGGGTACAAGACCACCTCCCCAGATGCACCAGACCCCCTCATTCCGCCCCCATCACCCATAAATCAATACATATTCATGCGCTTGAAGCAGGAGAGGGAAAAAGGAAAAAGGGAGGAGTCAAGCCAGGCATGGCAGCGCACACCTGTAACAAGCCCAGAACTCTGGGAGGCTGAGGCAGGAGGATTGAAAGCTGGAGGCCAACCTGAAGAACTTAGTTAGATCCTGTCTCAAAATAAAAAATAAGAAAGGGCTGGGGATGAATCTCAGTGCAAATATCCTGGCACAACCCCCAGGATAGAAGAGCAAGGAAAGAGGGAGAGAAAGAAGAAAGGAAACGAAGAGAAAGAAAAGGAAGAAACAAAATAAAAAGAGAAAAAGAAAACAGAAGACAAACCGAAAACACAAATCTAAAAATAAAAGCAAAACAAAACCTGAAGAAACAGCCCGAGTCCCAGCCTGTCATTCGCCAGAGGAGCGGTGGTAGCGCGGACCAGCCCAGGGTGCCCACAGCATCCCGCCCTGCTTCTCGCTGTTTCTGCCGTGCGGGTGCCAGGGTCGAATGCTGGGCCGCGCTCTGCCACCGAGCTTCGCCCGGATTCATTCGTTCGTTTCTTTCTTCTCCCTGGCTCCCTCCCTTCCTTGCTATTTCGGTAATTTCTGCAGCCTCAGGGATTCACCTGTGGTCTGCACACTGAGCTGCGCCCCCAGCTTTTACAATTTCTTTTTACTGAGGCAGGGTCACTAAGCAGCCAGGTTGGGCTCCCACCGTGCTGCTGCGGGCCGGGCCGCCTCCCACATGGCCAGGGTGACAGGGCTCCGGGGTGCTGGGCTGGCTCGGCCCATCCAGTGTGTCAACTTGAGAAGTTTCGAAGTTTAACTGAGAGACTCAGCAGGGAGCCGGGTCCTTTCTAAATACCCTCATCCTGTGCAAGAGCAAGGCACAGGGATTTTGAGTGCTACGCCTGCCCTGGGGAGACGGAGCGGCCTGATACAGTATGAGGAGGGAAAGAGGGTCACCCTCCCCTTGTTTGCTCCGGCCACTTTTGCTGGCTGCTGCCTTGAAGTGTTGCCTGGGTGCCATCCTGCCTTGGAGCCAGCTGCGCATGGACTGAAACCTCCACAGTGAGCTAAATACACCTTTCCTTCCTTCGTTTTGGGTGTTGGATATTTTGTCCCAGCAACAAGAGTAAAATAACCAAGACACAGACTCAGGCGAGCAGGGCGGGAGGGCTAAGGACCATGGAGAGCCACTGGAGCCAGTGGACACTGCGGGATGCTCAGCAGGTGGGCGGGCACTGCACTTGGGGAGGAGGGTCACCTCATCCAGGATTGTGTGTCAGCAAGAGAGAAGGCCATCAAAACAAGCGTAGGTGGGACCCTCAGTGTCTGATCACCACATGCCCCATGCTGTGGCTGGGAGGTGGCCACTGTAGGCTGAGGTCACCTTGCTCCAGGCTGGCAAGGCCAGGAGCAGCCATTAGGTGAAGACCAGGCAGAGAGGGCGGTGTCATCACGGCTGTCCCCAGCCCTACACACCGGCTACAGGCACTTGGGAAAAGTCCTGCGGGCCAGGGTGGTCACTGTCACAGCACCTGCTGGACACTGCTTGCACATCTTGGGGTGGTTGGGACTTGCCTGGGCATGGGGAGGTGCGTGGGTTGCCCTGCAGAAGGTGAGGACCCTGGAAGGCAGCCAGACCAGGACACAGAAGAACCTGGCCCCAGGGCAGGCAGCCCCTGGGGACACAGTGGGAGGGTGGGGGCATGTCAGGTGGGCTGCCCCCGGGGTGGAGCAGGTTTCCTGATGGAGGGGGAGCGGTTGGCACTTCGAGGCTCTCAGCACAGCCCCAGGCGGGGCAGGGAGAGCTCGCACCCACGCAGTGCCTGGTGCCAGCTCCGGCAGAGCTAGGGAGGAAACCCAGGGCCCAGAGGCAGAGGCTGGGTGTCCACGGGAGTGGGGTGCAGGCCCAGGGTGAAGCTGCTTCCTCCTCTCGCCCCGCCACTTTCCACCCCAACCTGCTGCAAGCACCCTGCCCAGCCCAGCAGCCGCCAAGCCTGCCCTCCGGCTTCTCTCCACCAACTCCCCTCAGACTTGCTCTGCATCCTGGCTCCAGGGCAGGCTCTCCCTACCCATGCCCTTGAGAGCCGCTGGTGGGGATTAGCCCCAGGAGCGTGTGGGGAGGGAAGGACGGAAGCTCAGCTGCCAGACACCGACTCTCATGCCTGTCTGCCACAGACCCACCCTAGCCCGGAGCTCAGACCATCCAGCAGGAGGAGGTTCCCAAACCTGGCCAGCCAGAGGGCAGGAGGCCACAGATCTAGGCCAAAGGAAATGGAGCAAGGGTAAAACTTAGGCAATGATTAATTCGGGGGTGGAGACAGAAAGCTGTAGGAGGAAGAAAACGGAATCACAATCTGCCAGTTTGACTCAGCAGTGGGCAACTTTTCCATGTCGGAACAACAAAGGGTTACACATAGCATGAAGCAGTAATCCCAGCTCTCTGGAGGCTGAAACAGGAGGATCTCAAGTTTTAAGAGTGTGAGACCTGGCTGGACAACACAGCAACCGTTCAACTCAAAGCGAAACAGCTCTGCTTGGGGCGGATGGGAAGAGGAAGTCACACCCTCATCTCCCCGCACCCTGACTCCCCTCCTCCACCAAGGCCAGGCCAACCCACGCAGGGCTGCTCAGGCCAGACAGGCCTGACCTTGGCCCAGGCCCCACTGGGCCCCACAGTGAGCCCCTGGCCTGCCCCTGGAGCGGGCCCCCTCCGGGCCACTTACCGAGCCCCTCTTCCCACACAGTGTGGCTGCCACTGGTGCCACTGCCAGGGACACTTTTGGAGGTGTGAAGAGGCTCACAGAGGCTCTAGCTGCACCCTTTGGACGAATGTGCACCTCTCATGGAGATTTCTGTTCTGGGGGGCCCTCTGGCGGCCGGGGGTGGGGAGACCATGTTAGATGGAGTTTAGCTTTGGGGTCTGTCATGGTTCATACCTGTGTCAACCTGAGAAGTTTAGAAGTTTAACTGAGAGACTCAGCAGGGAGCCAGGGTTCTTTGTAAACAGGAGAGCAAGATTCTGAGTGCTACACCAGCCCTGGACAGGAGGGCGGCCTGTGTACAATATAAAGGAGGAAAAGAGGCTCGTTCTCCCCCTTTTGCTCTGGCTGATTTTGCTGGCTGCTGCCGTGAAGTGCTGCCCCTGTGCCCGGCCACCCTGCCTTGGAGCCAGCTGCATATGGACTGAAACCTCCACTAACTGTGAGCTAAATAAACCTTTCTTTCCTTCGTTTTGGGTGTCAGGTATTTTGTCTCAGTAGGGAGAGAAAAGTAACCAAGACAGGGTCTGATGTGGGCCGCAAGCTGCAGAGACCCCCAGGACACCTGCTGTCTCCCCATCCTGTGGTGCGAGTCCAGAAAAGGGTCAGCACACAGCAGGTGCCCAGTAGGTGCAAGCATGTAGACAAGGAGAAGACAAAGGGGACTCAGCTCGCCCGATGGACACTCGGGAGGCTGAAGCAGGAGGACAGCCAGGTTACTTAGCAAGTTCAAGGCCAGCCCGAGCTATGTGGCCAGACTCTAAGTAAGTGAGTAAATAAACAGGCTGGTCTCCGAGGACATCAGCAGTTACACCGGGCGGACGCCTACACTTGGAGTTACAGAGAACCTTCCCATTGAATTGTTTCGCTTCTACCTTTTAACTTTTGAGCTTGGAAGAATGGCTTAATTTTTCAGCCTCGGTTTCTCTGCATGTCATGGGTAGGAAGATCAGAGGACACCTGGCATCCGGGCTGTGGAGGAGGGGCCTGGCCATCCCTCCCCGCAAAGGCTGTTGGGAGATCGGAAGGCCATGGTGACCTTTCCTAGGCCCCCGTGTCGTTGCCCTGCGCCTGCCCCATGCCTGCCCCACGCCACTCGGTGACTACCACGTGTCCCGCAGGGTCCCTTCTGCCCGTGCCCATGTGACACGGTGACAGATCTTCTCTGGGGGTCAGGTGAGCCACACGGAGGCCCCCAGCAGAGCCATGGTGGCCTGGGGTAAGGCGGGGTGGGCTCCAGGACCCAGGGAGGCTGCCAGGGGGGAGTGTGGGGAGGAGGATGGTTCTGGGGTGAGGCTGAGACAGAGTGGGCCTGGAGCAAAGGGCAGTTACTCTGCTGTCGGTGTGACCCCGCCCACACGCAAAGACATTGGCTCAGGCTGGGCACTGGGAAAGTGCCACCAGCCCATCAGGAGAAGAAGGACAGTGATTCCAAGGGTGCAGCTACCAGAGGGGTTTCAACGTTCAGGAAGGTGTG
>PVLA01015641.1:0-24327 GCA_004027455.1 Hydrochoerus hydrochaeris
AATTTACTAGAATCCTCATTCCCTTGTAGTAACCAACAAAAAAAAAAGTGCCCCAAAAGTATTCTCTACAGATTGGCAGTCTGGCGAGATTCCAATGATTTTATTACAAAATTCCATGACTTCAATTATAGGTCCATCAGAGGAGGTTTAAGACTGATGATTAACACTCCAGTGTCTCTGCATACTTTATTTTTATTCTGGCGAGATAGAGGATAACGATAGGGGTGTGGGCGTGCTTTCAGTGATCTTTTGAAAAGGCATGAAAGGGAATCCTAATATGACCATTGATGGTATGAGTGGTAAATTTGAAAAATTTAACAAACTTTATTTGTATTAAACACAATTTCTAAATGCATGGTACCTGTCAATATTTTTTTAAAAAAACAGACAAATTTCTCCTTCCTTTGACCCTGCTGTGCTCTTCATCTGTCTCTGAGGCTGCCATGGTAACCTTGGCACCAGACTAAGATTGAAGCCAACACACCATGCTCAAAATAATTAAATGCAGACAGTGCAGTCAGAGCTCCGTACTGTTGAGTTCCTTGCTGTTCAATAAAACAGTTATCCTCGTTTTTCAGCCACATGGAGAGTGAAAAAAAATAGGGTGGATTAAATCATCCTCTTTCACTCAGAAGCTACGTGCTAACTCTTTCCCTGCACTTACTTCCTCTGTCCTGAGGAGAACTGGTTTTAGTGCTCTCAGAGCCGACCAGATGCTGTCAGCCTTCCTCCCTGACAAGCAGCGGAGTCTTCCCACTGATCTCACAAGCCGAATGTCCCAGCAGCCATCCTAAAGGGCAAAGCAAACTGCGAGCTATATATTTGCCAAAAAGGTGTAGAAAAAGCCACAGACCTGACATCACACCCAGCATATCACAGAGCACATGGCACATGCTTGCATTTTATAATTATTTTGGAACTGAGACGAGACCTAGGACTAGGTGTCTCCTAGGAGCTCACCATGGTGATAAACTAGGAAAGGAAGAAATAACAGTATCCGTGTTTGCACACTAATTCATGAGAGTGCTGTGAACTTCCCTAGAGGGATTTTACAGTCTCTAGGCATAGATTAAAAGTCCCTCTGTTCTCCTCCACAGAGAGTTAAATATAGTTAACATCATTAAAATGTTTACTAACCATAGATAACATGTTAATTTTCATAAAATTTAATGCAGAGTTTAATTATTATTGTTATGCTTATTTTTAATATTTCACATCCCTTTAAGTAATCAGTATTTGAGCAATGTATATTTTGTTGGCATAAAGGATGCTTTCATTTTTATTACTTTTTAATTTTAATAAGTTGTGTAAAATAACAAAATGCTTTACTTCATAACAGTATCATTCCCTTGGCTTCTTCTGACTCAATATGTCCTTCCTCATATTAGATTAAAATAGAGTCTGCATGAAAAAAACTACTGTTAATTGACTACCCTTTCAAGTAAACATGATTTATATTTTCCCTGTTCATATGTGTTTTGTGCTCACGACAAAGCAATCATTTTTATTTTTTAAATTCATACAGAGTCACAAAAATAACCTTAATAATATTAAAATTCACCCAAACTCTTCACCCAACTTCTGCCCATTGTTTCATCATTCACCACTGTAGGACTAGAATAGTGACTTCCGTACCATAATGTTAACTTCAAACCACCGAACATACACGATTGTGTTTATGTGGATCTATATGTAAATCTTTGCAGTTCATTCCCATGTATGTGTTATAGTTCAGGCAAATTCCTCAACCATCAGGATACAACCTTGTTCCAGCCCATGAAGGAACTCTGATGACCTCTGTATAGTTATTCCTGTCCCCTCCTCTTCTCATCTCCATCCTTTGACTACCAATAACTTGATCTCCTTCTCCACAGTTTGGTCATTTTGAGGATGATAAATGGACTCACACAATGTGTAACCTCTCAGAATTTTTTTAACTCAACCTAAAACACTTTAGGCCCATTCAAGTTGTACGTAACAATTTTCCATTGAACTGCTGAGTAATTTTCCTCTTACAACAATCAAAGTTTATTCAAACTTCAATAGTAAGTTTAAGAACAGTAAATCTTGTTTTGACACAAAACCAAATCTGGTGATTTGTGGATAATTTTTCAAGAGCAAGGGCGTGAGGATTACAATGGAGGCTGGTTTTCTAGAAATTTTCTTTTAAATCAGCAGGGTCTCCTTTCTCCTTCAAAAATAAAGACTGAGCACTCAGATTTTCTATTTCTTATGATCTGTCAAAGGCAAGTGAGCACAGAACATGCTCCATCATTGCTCTTTGTGAAAGTGTGCAACACAGCAATGATAAGTCAGGAAAAGCCACTTGCAGAAAAAATGTAGGTATAAACAATGGGAATCTGTGATGAATTTTAGTGGGTCACCTCCACTCAACAACCACCTCTTCAACCCAGGTCAGATGACATAAAGTTTATGCAAAGGAGCATGAAGCCAAATATACACCAATTCAAAACAATAAAACCAAGGTTTTATAAAATTTATGTTGCCAAAATAAGCATATTCCATTAAACTGGTTCTCAAGGGAAAGGTACTACTAAGCAAGAGCAAAAAGAGAAAAATAAAATATTCTTCTCAAGGAGATTCAAAGTTTTTAGAAAAAAACAACATGGAGGAAGTCAATCTTAATTATTTTGAATTTTATAGAACTGCATATGCTACACCTTTTTATTTCACACAAAAGTTGTTAGAGTACTTTTATATGTAAGATAAATTTTTAGTTACTTCAGAGTTGTCTCAGTCTTATAAAAGTCATAACTTCCTTGATATATGTATAATTAGCTGAGAACAAACTAAAGCCTCAGTCTCTCTTTAAATATCACATTCCTTTAACACTCATCTCTAGGACGAAGAAATATGAATAGTATTGAAAGAAATAAATTATCATAACTAAGAATTTTAGAAATTGATACTTTCTGTCTTTTTTTAAATTCATGTTCTAATCCTCCTTGAAACATAATAAAGTACTGAAAATATTATCTAGAAGATATTGTTAAGTTTTTAATGTGAATAATTGTTTATATTACCCCTAAAAGTAAACATAAAGTTTATGGATCAATGCATAATTTCTTATTATAAGCAGTGACTGCGTCCTTTGGCCTTGCCGTGATCTTTTCAGGGGTATCTAATAACCAGGTGGAGCAGTTTCCCACACGGACAGAGGTGAACCACAGGGGAGAAGCACAGGAGCTTGCTACCTAGCACTTTAGGTGGTAGGCATCTTCAGCATCTCTACTCTCTCCCAGAGAGAGCGAGAGGAAGAGAACCATAATCTTCCAAAGAGAAACACAAAGTGCAACCAACATAAAATATAAATAAGCTCTCTTAATTTCCCTTGCTTTCAGTTAACTGTAAAAATTATCCATTTTGGAGGTCACATGGGTGAGAAATATATCATTAGGCCTCCACTAGCTTTGCTTTATACAGCACTTCTGAGATGTGGGTAGGAGTCTTTTCAGGGACTTGAAGGCTACTGTTTTCAAAAGCAATGACTCCTCACTTAGGCCTGCATATGTTCAATAGGTGACTTATATATGGCAAAAAGTTTGGCATCTCTGCATTCATATGGCACCTGTTTTATTTCTGATTTCAACCATATTTTATTCTGCTCAACATTTTCTGTAGATATTGTGGTCCCTTTGTGAATGTTTGTTAAGAACAGCTGTTACAAACATCTGCAGGTCAGACAGGGAAATCATCAAATTAGATATTACCATACCTAGCGTTGTAAGAGAACTCTGTATGACACATGAAGTTTTATTTCCCCTAATTCTGGAAAGAAAATTTGAAAATTTCAAAATAGTTCTATTTTATGAATGAAGTAAGATTTTCATTAAAGTGCTAAAAGTTATTCCATTTTTAGGTTTATTAGAATATTGGGCTGTTTTATTAATCATTATCTTGTAATTATTTTAAAATCCACAAATGCTTCTCAAATGCAAAAAAAACAAAAAATCCTTGAGTCAATTTAAACACTGAGGTTAAGTGTACTGAACTAATAAATTGGGTGAACGAAGTCTCAAAGCAGCCTAACATATAGGCTGTAATTTGGATGCCACTGGTTGCTTCTAACCTGTTCTACAGTGATAACTGAAAAGCAAAATAAGACCTGAACAACTTCAAAAATTTTCCTGGTGTCCAGAAAGAAATTAGCTATAAAGTTGAGCCTAAGGGAGCATGATTGTTGAAATGACTAGTACTAAAATGAAGTCAAGAACACAGTAGAAAAGATGGCTTTCAGGTAACTCAGGAATCAGCAAGACCCCATTCTGGCCAGGGTCGATTATGCAGAAGTATAAAACTTTCATTTGAGAAGTTTCCCCCAGGTCCCTTGCTTAGGAACAACCACCTAGGGAATAACACCCAGAATCCATCTTGTCATAGTCAGCCATCACTCAGACACCTTGCAGCTATGATTTAAGAGTGCCTGGCTACAGCTGAAGCTGGTGACAGACTTTGGAATAATACATGAAGTGTTGGGTTTTCGAGCATTCATAGTGCAAGAGTTGTGGTGTCAGCAAGTGTTCCACTCAGATTTCAAAGGGAAACCGAGGAGAATAGACAGTGTCCCCCTGACCAGCAGTGCATGATGCTATGCAGCAAGCCAAAGGTGCAGGGGAGACCTACAAACAGTGGGTGGAGCCAGCTCAAGAGAGAGGCCATGTGGGGTGCAACCAGCAATACTGCAGGGGTGTGGCTACCCAGGCCTTGTAGGGCTCATGTGTTATTATAACCTGCCCCAAGTGCTGTGCATGGAGCTACAGTGTTTAGTCCTGCCACCCCAAGCTGAATCTTGCTTCAATTCAATCCCTTTCTAGTCCCTTATTTCTCTCTTTTGGGGTGGAAATGTTACCCTGTAGTACTACATGTTGAAACTACTTAACTTTCTGTTTGATTTTATAGGGATTCACAGCTAACAGTTTTCCCCAAGTCTCAGAGGGGATTTTGGATTCAGAATTTTCAGCAAGAGTAAACTGTAGCAAGTTTCTCAGTATTTGAGATGGAGTTAAAGTGCTTTGCATAATGAGATAGAGAAGAGTCTTTGAGGTCAGGAACAGAACGTTGTGGTTTAGATATAAAATATTCCCCAAAATTCTCATGAGCTTTGAAGGTGAAGGACTGATGTAGCACTAAACTCACTGAGGAGTTTAGGAGCTTTATTGTTGGGAGGTGATTTGTTGAGAGTAGGTCCTGGAGAGGTATATTTGTGTCCCCACAGGGTCTTTTTTGCTGCTTCCTGGCTACCATGGAATGAGGCACTATCCTTCAACATGACCCTTCACTGTGCACCTTTGCCTGGGAGCAAGCCAGATTTGGATTAAACTCACTGGAACCTGTGAGCTGATAAATCTCCCTTTATGAAGCTGCATCAGGTATTTTGTCCCAACAATCAGAATGCAGCCAAAACAAATGTAATATTATCATCCTCTTCTCTGTAACAACCTCCTTCTCTACCACCACCTCCACTTTCCACTTCATCCTCTTCCTTGTTCTTAATCTTTACAAATCTAGATGCCTCAGATGCCATTTTAGAGACAATTTTTTCTGGACAATTAGGCTCATGTGTACTTCCCAGTTGGTTATTCTTATGCTGTCTCCATGAACTCTGTTTTCAGGTTTGTTGTACCTCAATTTACCTTTCAGCTTCAAAATATATGTCAAAGTATCAGACTGTATTCCCAAAACATGTTCAATTATTATGTGTCAATTTTAAAAGAAAAAAAATTATTTCATTATATAAAATGTAGTTATTTCAAAGTGTTAACACTTTTGTTTCTCTTTCCACTTTGTTGTTTGTTCATCTGTGGTTCTTTTGCTTGCTTTGTGGTTTTGTTTTCTTATTTTCCAGGCCTGAGGTGCTGGAGGTAGGACACCAACATATGGTTTGGAATGCAGGTAAGTCTTTAAAAATCTCCATTCACCAAAAATCCATATTGTGTATTTTTACCAAAACACCAATGGCAACATTTGTAAAACATGATGTCATCTTTTGTGTCCCGAGGAAGAAGCAGTCCACTGCCCAGTAACATGATAGACACTCGTTGCTTAGAATTTCTCTTTCATATTTAATGAAAGAATAGTTTATAAACATCATTTCCATATTATAGAATGCTCAGCAATGTATCCTCCCTTCGGGTGTATGGCTTTTAATATGACAGTCATTTCTGATGTGTCTCAGACTAAAGGTACAGCCCAGCTTCAGCTACCTGCAGATACCTTAGTTTCTGTCATAAGGTTCTTTTCCATTGAATGAAAGATTGAATGAATAAACCACTGAATAAAATTGTGGCTACTCCACTAAAAAGATATATTTACTTGGGTGTGAACTCAGCAGTGCAGGATTCCCTAGTGTGGGTAAGGTCCAGGGGTTGCTCACTAGACCTCCACAATGGATATACTTATTTATTTTGAAATGTATATTCACTGATTTACTCCCCATATTCTTCTGTATGTCACATAACTATATTTTAGTTCTGCACTATACTTTCAGTTGAAGTTATACCTACAAAAACTGTAAAATTATATTATATACATTAAATAAATATGCACTTGTACGCCAAGTAACATTTTGACTTTCTTTAAAGATGGTGATACACGTGACTGTCTCCCCCGGGCAGTGAGACCTCAGTTTCCAGGCCATCTCTTCAGAAAAGTCCTGCATGACCACCAAATCCAAGTAAGCACACACTTATTCTCACCATCATCTGCTTAATTTATGACTTTCTACAGGATTTTTCTGGTACATGTATTTATTCTCCATTCACTTACTGTCTCTGCCTTCCTCATGCCCACCTGCACTCCACTTCTACAGTACTTTAGGGAAGAAATCCTCTGAGAGTATGGGCAGCTTCTGTTTTCAGCACTATGTTTTTGACATTTAAACAGACCCTGAATATTGTGATGATTAAATTGTTTTAATTTGCTGATTAAATTAATTACATTATTTCCATCAAGTAAAACTCTGAGATACATGTGAATGAGCATTTCAAATAAAGAGTTGCTAAATTAATGATGCAAAATATATTTCAAAAAAGGGGACCAAAATACTTTTACTAAACCACCAGTACATATTTTGAGTACATATCTTCCCAGTGAAGACACAGCATGTGCTCGTACTAACACTCCTGCCCTCAGGTCCAAAAAATTAACTCAGTGCAGGGTCCCTTTCCTGGCTGCTCTAAATGGTCATTTCCTTTCCTATTCTTAGAAACTGAGATCACAATGAAAACAGTGACAAGAGGATATTTTCAGAAGAAAATCCTCAAAAGCGTTTTACAGAAAATGAATAAACATAGTAATAACTCTAAGACTACTAGAATCAATATGTCCCTAACAGTTTCAGTGAATTCTCCTGTGTCCCAGTCAAAACTCTCATGGCTGGGCACAGAACATGTAGTTTAGCATTTAAGAAGCTGGTTAGCAAACCTTTTGGCAGAATCACCAGCAGTGCAAAAACAGATGATAGGTAGATAGATAGATAGATAGATAGATAGATAGATAGATAGATAGATAGAAAATCTCACAACCGTACCACTTGTGAATTTACTCTTCAAACTGTCTACTTACATCTTATCATTTCTATGACTGATATATAGCCTACTAGGAGAAGAAACGTTCAATCATCAGTACCACAAAAATGAAAGAAAAAGATTTACTAAAAATAAACTGAGAAGGATGACACAATGAATTATTCCTCTGCCTGTCTCTGAAAGAATAATGATCTAACCCTCTCCCATACGCCCTTTACCTCAAAAATGATATCTACAATTAAGTCTTAAGTTAGTTTTGTATAGTATCATTTTATTTTCTTAACATGTTCTCTGTAGATATGTGGATTCTTTTATTGTTGTTGTTGCTGCTGCTATTGTTGCTACTTTGCAGTACAAGGAAACAATCCCAAACCTTGTGTATGTTAAGCAAACCTTCTTCCACCAAGTTACAACCTAACCCTCTTTCACAATTTTACAATTCACATTCTTGAGCTAAAGTTTGTGATCAGTAACAGCAGACCTACTTAAGAGAGTGCCCTTTTCTTCAAAGTCTTTCTCAGTGCAATGTGGACATCTTTGTTTTTCAGACTGTAGATAAAAGGGTTCATCATTGGCCCCACAATGGTATAAAAAACTGTGGCTACTTTGTCTTGACCAACAGATCCAGTAGAAGGCTTAAGATACATAAATGATAAAGCTCCAAAAAAAAGAGAGACAGCAATTATGTGAGAGCTGCAGGTACTGAAGGCCTTGGACCTGCCCACTGTGGAGTGGATGGAGGAGATGTTGGACAAGATCAAGGTATAAGAAATGAAGATAGTGAGACTGGGGACTATTATGTTGATACCCACCACAATGAAAACCACCATCTCGTTGATGGAAGTACTTGTGCAGGACAGCTGCAGGAGAGGAGGGATGTCACACATGTAGTGATTGATGACATTGCCTTCACAGAATGTGAGTCTCAGCATGCAGCCAGTGTGGGCCATGGCGCCAAAATAACCCATTGCATACACACCCAAAGTCATCATGAGGCAGACTTGTTGGGACATGATGACCTTGTAAAGCAGGGGCTTACAGATGGCCACATACCTGTCATAGGCCATGGATGTCAAAAGGTAGCACTCATCAATAATAAAGAAGCAGAAGAAAAATAGTTGAGCCATGCACTCACCAAAAGGGATGATGTTCTGCTTTACAAAACCCATCAGCATTTTGGGGATGATGACAGAGGAGTAGCAGAGATCGATGAAGGAGAGGTGGAAGAGAAGGTAGTACATGGGGGTGTGCAGGTGAGGGTTCAGACCAATGAGAACAATCAAGCCCAGGTTCCCCAGCATGGAGGCCACATAGATTCCCAAGAAGAGGAGGAGGAGAGGCAGCTGGAGCTCTGGTTCTTGTGTTAAACCCAACAGGACAAATTCTGTCACTGAAGAGCCATTGCCTGAGGCCATCCTTCCCTGGACATTTCTGTGAGAACAAGAGAAATAGCAACATGTTCACATGAAAATGGGATACCAGGTCTAATTACCCAAGCCCAGGAGACACAGCCTGAGATGCAGATTTGGAGGAAGAGCTCAAGCCTACCTTTCCATTTGCATTTGTTTTCACCATTTTAGAGGGCAGAGGGAATGCATAACGATGAATATTGAGAGTTCTAAAGAAGGCGGTTTCTGGAAGGACAGATTCAGGAAGCCCAGGGCCACTGTGGGATCTGCACCATCTCTCCTCCTCTTCTGCCTTCCCCCTCTCACCTCAGGGTCAGCGGTGGTCTTGGAAACCAAGTGATGAGGCGTTTCAAGGGCTCACTGAACCCCACAGATAAGATTTGCAAGATGTATAGCATAAGAGATACAATTTAACACTCACCCTTTGGTATCATGACTTCAAAACAGACCCTTGGTAATTCTCTCCTTTGATTTTCAGAGAGTGAGAGCCAACTTGCGCTGATAAGCTTTATGACTACACAGCACAGAAGTTGCAGTTGCTGTTGCCTGGGAAGAATTTTGGACTGAGAGAATCAGAACACAGTCCCCAGACCGCCAGTCCCTGAGAAGCCGTGAATTCTGCTGGTGACCTTCCCCAGAGTGTCCTCTCTAGACCTAGTGGTAAATACCCACTGATGTGACAAACAGCCACCCAATAATATTACCTCAGGGGTTTCAGGAGTTCAGAATCCTAAGGGACCTGATTAAACCTGGAAGACCCACTCCCTTCAGTATTTTCTCCTGGGATCCAGCTAAACAGCCAAGAGAAATTACATGTGCTGCATTCACAGACCACTCAATTCTAATGACATGAACTTACTGAGACCACACGATTTTACATGCACTTGGGTTTCCTTCAAGTCAGAACAGCGCCACATAGGAAAGTGAGCAAACCTGAACTGTGTCTACCTGTCACGAGTTGGGATACTATGTATTTGCTCTTTCCTTGTTGTATCTTCGGCTAAAACATTCATTCCCATGTATTTGAGTCTAAGCTCCCCAATGGCAGAGATTTTTTGTGTTTTTTTCTTAAGTGCTATTTCTACTCATACAGAGCAATCTGTGATATTCGTAGCAGGTGTCTGGTGAATACATGTATAATAGAAGAATCTTCTCTCTCCTAGAGCATACACTGGATGTTACACAAGTTTCCTGCCCCACAGGCGAAGGCTTATGCAGTGCCAATGCTTTTATTTCTAAGTAGGACTTGGGGACAGGAAACCTTCTGTAAGTCACACAAAGGCAATTCCCAGACTCTCAGATGCCATTCCAGAACTAAGGGAATATATATATATATATATATATATATATATTCCCTCATTACTCAGTGTCACCAGGAGGACTTGCACAAGCTGTTGGAAAGGTTCTAATGTCTCTTTGTACAGACAAGGATTACAGACACGTTGGGGTCAGTGCAGTACAGGAGGCTGCCCACTGCAGAGGCCCTGGTCTGTCTGGGAGGGAGGACCTTAGGAACCACTCCAAAGTTTTACTTGTCATTTTGAACAAGGTTCAAACAACCTCAGGGCAGACTTAAAAATATAGTATTAAGCCACCAGCGGGAATGACTGGACTTAGGTGGAAGTGAGATGAACTGTGGAAGCAACGAATGAAGGAGTCAATGAGTGACTCGAAAAAGAAACAGAGATAAGCAGAAGGAGGGAGGGGGAGATGGAGGCAGGAGAAAAGAAAGAGAGAGTGAGAGAGAGAGAAAATAAAGAAAGAAAGAACAAGAGAAAGTAAAGGAAGGGAGAGAGGGAGGGAAGGAGGGAGGCAAAGAAAGAAAGAAAGAAAGAAAGAAAGAAAGAAAGAAAGAAAGAAAGAAAGAAAGAAAGAAAGAAAGAAACTAAGGGAAGAAAGGGAGAGAGGGAAGAAAGGGAGAGAGGGAAGAAAGGAAGAGAGGGAGGAAGGAAGAAAAAGAAAGAAAGAAAAAGAATGAATGACAGGAAAAGAGAAAGAAAGAAACAAAGGGTGAGAGAGAGAAGGAAGGAAGGAAGGAAGGAAGGAAGGAAGGAAGGAAGGAAGGAAGGAAGGAAAGAGGGGAGGGAGGAAGGAAAGAAGGAGGGGAGGGAGGAAGGAGAAAAAGCAAAAGCTCCTCTGAATTAGTATCTCTGCTGCAGGTGGTTCCGAGAAACCGTCGTAAACAGGAGCTGCTTCAGGGGAAGATCCTGCAGCTTTTCCCACAAAGCTACAGAAATACAGGAAGTTGTGTCAGGTTCTAAGGTCGAGCTCAGGATGGGGACCGTACTTTCACCTCACTGCCTCCAGCATACAGAAGGACAAACACAGAGTCAATGTGGGGAGATTCTGAGCTCCTACTTAACTGCAAAACCTGATCACTTCCTTGCTTTCCTCCTTTGCATAATGGTCATTTTAGCCTATTTCAACTATAACCAAGTGTTTCACCCAGAGCTGTGCCGTAGCATTCTGGGCTCACCCCGCAGTCTTTTCAAGGATGATTTGTTTCCCTTAGTTCAGGTTAGTGCTAATTTAACTTAGAATGCTTTATATTACATTATACTCATGTTCTAGAGAAGAACCAGATCTAATTATTCTGTGTCAAAAGCATTTTAAGTTATTCCTCATTCAATTACACTCCATTAACTTTATTTTCCATAACAGTTCATATCTGCAGAAAGATTGAAAAGATGCACAAAGAGATCCCGTGAATCTCTCTACACAAAATTTGCCCTAATACTGCAGATTGCTTTGAATGGCAACACTGGGATTGAACCCAGGGTCTCACACATGATAGGCAAGCGATTCACATCTCCAGAGCTTGGACCACTAAATCGTATCTCCAGCGCTGTGCTAACCCCACCATCAAAATTAATATGGCGCTGTCATCACAACTAATGAACCAATGTTGAAAGTGTTATCAATTAAAAGGTCATAATTTCTTAGGATTTCCTTGATACATCTTATTGATTGTTTGTTTGTCTGTATGTTTGTTTGAGGGGGAAGGTTCTAAATTCTACCCAAGATCCAATCAGCAGTTATGACTCCATAGGCTCTTCTTGTCAGTGACACTTCTTTTCCTTTCGGTTACCCTAATGGTTTGGAGAACTATTAAAAAGGCATTTTGTGAGATGCCCCATTATTTAAATGCAATCCTTTTAGTTCTGATAATTCTAGTTTGAGAAGGAAGAATGAGAGGTAACATCGTTTTTATCACAGGACATCAACGGTTTATGCTGTGTATGGCTTGTGACCCTTCATGTTCTTCTTTGTCAGCAGGTGGTGTTTGTCTGGTTTCTCCACTGTAAAGTGCTCTCCGTGTCCACTTATATTCCAGAATTTTGGGTCTGTTCCTCTCCATGAAGGCTGAGTACCTACCTAAACCACCTGGACCTCAGCGTGGGAGACTTGCCTCCGCTCCCCAGCTTACTAATGCTAATTTACTAACTCGGGTATAAATATTAGTTGAATCTCATCCACATTTATTTTATATATCGAATTATAATTTAATACTTTTCATTGCTCAAGTATTTTCCACTGTTGACCATGGTGGCAGATCTTTTGGTTGGTTCATTTGTCTTTTTTGTCATGTCCCTCATCAATATTCATGTGTCCGTGCATGCACGTGTGTGTGCCTGTGTGTGAGTATTGCTGTTGTTTTAAGCATTGTAGTTTTCCTGGAGGTTATAAATTCATCTTAGTTGTCTCCTGCCCCTAGAAAGGGGCAGGACAAATCAGCCATTGGTTCAAGAACCCCTGATTACTTTTACTGCCATGAAAAAACCCAGATCTGGTTGCTTGATTTGTTCATTGTAACTGAGTTTTCATTACTTTTAGGCCTTCTCAACTGACAGAGCAAAAAGATATGTTTACTTACAAACCTGCAAATATTTCCATCCTGAGCCCTATAAATCACATATAAATACATTATTATATAGTAAATGAAGCTTGAGGTTTTACTAGTCTTCAAAATAGATTGCCGTATCAATTACCCCAGCCTCTTCTTGCTTCTCTGTAAATTCAGACCAACAGTTAGGAAGCCAACTTTATACCGTAACTCTGTTATTACTGACTACAGTTAAGACTTCTTGCTTTTTATTATTTTAGTTTATAGTACACACTCAGTACATGCGTATGTTCCTTGTGGGAAGATGATCCATGTACATAACCCGTCTTAACTCTGGTTTTCATCCCATGCCCTTCCCCGTCTCCTGCCTTTACCCATCCCTTCATCTCCTTCCTTGTTTTTTGCTGTTGTTTTTGTTGCATGTTTGCAGTTCATATTGTTTACATTCCTGTAGTGGAACTGATGATGTACAGGACACATCCCAGTTCCTTTTTTAATGCCTTTTCCCTCTTTGCCTTTCCCCTCCCTCCACTGCCTGATCCTCTTCCCTGTTGAGAACAGTTTATCTCTTTTCTTCCTCTTTTTTCTCTCTTTATTTTTACTCTGAGTTTGTTGTAGAAGAGAAACAATGTGACTATCTGAATAGCACTTCAGTTACACAGGAACTTGTTCCAAGGATCAACAACTGATTTCCTATTAAATAACAACACTCTGCACAACAAATGAAGCAATCAAGAGAGTGCAAAGAAAACCCAGAACAGACCCGCTGAGACATGGTGACCTTATACAGCAGTGGGTGACAGATGGCCACATAGCAATCTTAGGCCATTGCGGTCAACATGTAGCACTCAGAGATGACAAAGAAGAGAAAGAAAAACAGCTGAGCCATGCACCCTGCGTAGGAGATGCCATTCTTCTTTGAGACCAAGTTCATCAGCATTTTGGGAGTGAAAACAGAGGAGTAACAGAGATCGATGGAGGAGAGGCTGAGGAGGAAACAGTACATGGGGGTGTGGAGGGGAGAACTGAGAGCAATCACGGCGACCAGGCCCGAGTTGCCGACCAGCGTGAGGATGTAGATCCCTAGAAACAGGTAAAAGAAGGGTAGCTGGAGCTCTGGGCGGTCTGTTAGTCCAGCAAGAAGAAACTCAGGCACCAAGGACTCATTTCCAGTGAACGCTGTCATTATTGAAAATCTAAGAGAACAGAAGAAAACTTCATCAATAAAAGATCCAGCTTTCTATTCTAAACGCTCAGTGAAGAGATTACAAGAGCTTTTCTATTTTTCTTTCTTTATAGTGACTAAATATCGACCCTCCCCTCAACATTGCCATCATGCCTTCTTTCTGAAAAACGCTGAAAAACCTGAAAAATGCTTCTCTCCTGACAGAAGATAAGAAGGTAGAATGCCTTTGCTGTAACCCGCAGAGCAGCCCCCGCAGTGAGCAAGTTTCCCTCTAGTTCATCTGGCCCCTCCCTTCCTGGTTTCTACCTGTGTGTCTATTGTTCCACTGGACAGCGAGTTCCCATCATGCTAGCAAGAGAGAAATCCTTTAGGTAAAAGTCCAGACCGATATTCTGCTTCCTAGGAGAAAGTCCCACATGGTCTACGATGTCTTACTGTAAGAACCCTTAAGGTCAATCATGGTAAAGAGTTGACATCAAAGATGTACAATTAACCACACATCCCTGTGTATCTCTCACTACACATTCTAATGTTCTAATGGATTTATTTCTAATGTCTTTTTTTTTACATACCAGATTTCACAAAATCACTTGCTCTGATCTCCAAAAATAAACGTATTTGTTTATTTATTTGTTGTTTATTTAGAAACAGGGTCTCACTATAGTGCTCAGGTTGGCTTTGAACTCATCACGTAGTTTGGCTGGCCTCTAACTCCTGGTCATCTTCCTGCCTCAGCCTCCAGAGTGCAGGGATTACAGACAGGCACTGTAACACCTGATGCTAATGCTAATGATTTTATTATTTTTTGGTTTCCAACAACTTTTATAGGAAGACGTGAAAGAAAAGAATCATTCTCTTGGGTGCTGGTTATGTAGTGGTAAAGTTGGGGGAAAATATATGAAACTGTATACAGTTCTGTGTATACAGCGAACATCAATATTTCTGTTAACAAAGCAATCTCCTTCAGCCGCTGTGCTCTTGATGTGTCTCCCAGAGCTGCACAGCTGACCTGCCGTCAGACTGAGGATGAAGCTGGGTAAGTGAGACAAAATCAGGCAGTAAGATCAGAGCTCTGCAGTGCTGGATTTCTTGTTTTTACAAAATGATAGTTCTCAATTTTAGCCACATTGAACGTGAGACAGTCAAATAGAGACAGAATTAGTTCACTTTCCTCTCATTCGTGCAGCTCAGTGCTGACTGCAGTGCCCGCCTCACCAGCAGGGTACTAACGTGGAATTGGCACCTGAGGAATCAGAGCTGAGCCACAAGCACAGAGTCTCCTCCCAAAAGATGACAGCACAGATCTCTCGACTGGAATTCTCCTGGAGTCTTTTTGAGGTTTGATCAAACTTCTAGCTAAATCTTTGTCAAGAGAGTGTGAAGGACGCCACAGACTTGGCATCAGAGCCCCCATGTCCTGAGGCCATGGCATTTGCTTAGGGCTTATCGTCCTTTTGGACTGGTTAGAAATCCAGGCATAGGGGACCCTGAGACCTCTCCACGGTGATAAAGAAGAAAAGGGGAAAACAGCAGTGTCTGTGTATATCCCTAATTGACAACAGTAGATGAGATCTTCCCACCAGGAACCTCAGGCATAGGTAGGCTCTGCTATCGTTCATCACTTATAAGTGTAACTAGTGTCATTTAAATGTTCACAAATCCCAGTTATAGTGCATATAATAGTTTTGGTAAAAAATTACATCTAATATAATAAAGTATATGTGTTATGTTTATTTTTGATATTTTGAGATTTTGTTTAATCAGTATTAAACAATGCATATTTTATAGGCCTAAAAGAGCATACTTTAATTTTAGATATTTTAACAAAAAGTTTATAAAATAAGATTGATCCTTTATATCATAAAATTTAATTATCTCGGGTCCTTCTGATTCAACATGTCTGTGCCTTAACAAATGAAAATCAAATACATAAGAAAAATTACTACACATGGTCAGTCATTTGAAAAAATATAACCTTAGAAATCCCCTGTATATATGTTTCTTGGTCACTTTTCTCTCATTGCTGCCCAAGTCTGCTGCCAGCCAGAGCAGTAGCCAGGCTTTCCTCTGTCTTGGCTATAGGGGTCCAGTGCCTGAATTGCTGGGCACTCTGAACCTGATTCTGAGAAACAAACTCTCTGTGTTGCCTCCATTCTGGAAACTGGTGCAGCCACTGCCATTTTGGAACCTCGTGTGGCCACTGCTGCCATTCTGGAACCTGGCGCTCTGTGGCTTTCTCCTCCAAGCAAGGTCTTTCACTTTTGCAGTTTTGAGGCTGCAAAGCATGGGGACCAGCTGCTGCTTGTGATGCCCTGAGGCCACCTTGTATATTCTCCTCTTCCTCCTCAACAGTAGAGGCCTCAGCTCTATCCTTGCAGTCTACAGCTTTACTGGAGCTTTTTTCCTAGCCAAACTCACAACATTTCAAATCATCCTGCTGGGATCTTTGTTCTTGATTCACAATATAAATCTGACTAAAAGCCCCCAATGATAGCCATGCCACCACCTCAACATTAGACTGCCTTGAAACTTCTTCTGCCAGATCAATTAGTTCACCACCCTTCATCTCAGTCTCAAAGTCTCTAGGCATGAGCCAAATGTGTTCAAACTTTCTGCCACGCGATAACACATATTGTCTGGAGTCCAACAACCATTTCACTCCTTTCCAGAAGAAACTTCTCGAGGCTAGACTCTACTGGCAGGATTTCTATCAGCCTTGTGATCTTCTGAGCTCTGACCAGAATCTTTCATGCACAACAACCTAAGCCATTCCAACTCTGTGCTTTCAGGTGACATCTCTGAACCTTTCCAAATTCTTTCCACAAGCCATTCCAGAGGCTCTTGAACCACGTGGTCAGGTATAGTCATAGAAATAACCCCATTCCTTTAGTACCAAATTCTGTCTTGTTAAGACAAAATACCTGACACCCAAAATGAAGGAAGGAAAAGTTTATTTAGCTGATAGCTTGTATAAATTTTAGTCCATACTCAGCTAGTTGCAAGGTAGGGTGCTGTGGCTAAGGGTTAACTGTTCATGGCAGCCACAAGTGACAGGAGCAAAACAGCAGAAAAGGAAAGCACACCTCCTTCTCGCTCTTATATTGTATGCAGGTTACGACCACTGTGCAAATGCAACACTCATGCTGCCAATCCCAGAGCTAGACAATGAGCCAATCACAAATGCTAGAGTCAGCTGCCTCCATGACTACATGAGGCTCTGGGGGGACACTGAGACATAAACCATAATGATAAGCATGTGCTTCTGCTTATGGGACAACATCTATTTTTAATTTTTTTGTCTGCAGTACTTGTATATATACAGGAATTTGTGAATGTGATACATAGATTCCCTTGAACTCTGCCCATTTTTGTACACTGGCAACCACTAATCTCTTCTCTATTTCCATTGTTTGGTCATTTTGTGGACAGTGTTTTGATGTATAAAATATAAAGCTTCTGAGATTGATTTGTTTTTTACTAAATAAAAGAACCTTCAAGAACTTGAAGTTGGATCCATCCAGGTTGTTACAGTAACAGTTTGTTCCTCTTATTGATGAGTAGTATCCCATTTGTGATAAAATGGATTTATTCAACCTCTGTAACAATGAGCTCCAAGTCCTTGTTCTGACAGAAAACTAAATCTACTTTGTTTGTGGAAGATGATTGAGGAGCAGGGATAGAGGATCCCAACAGAGGCTGATTTTCTTCAAGTCAAGAAGTTCTCCTCCTGTCTCTTTCTAGAATAAAGGCTAGAACACCCATATTTGCATGTCTTATAATCTCTGCCAAAGACAAGATGAATGTACAATATGTCCCACCTTTATTTTTATGAACTGAAAGCAAATCACTAAAGAAAAGGCATTTGGGCATAAAATGTATGCAAAGGCAAAGGGAATCTGTGGCATTTTTCACACCATGCAATCCACAAGCTCTTCTCCACCCCCATAAGTTCAGTTGATGCATAACTTATGCAAAAGTGGACCAGGCAGGAATATTAGCTGCCATGAGGCACCAAGTGATGACTCAATTATAGGCACTTCACCACATCATGTATGATAATGTGTCACTTTCTGTGATAGGCAATCCAAAGTTTCAATGACCTCTTTAGCCAATGGTTGAGATTATATATTGAGCATCCATGTTCATGATTGAGTCTATGGGAATATATAGCTCAGACTGAAGATTCCCCAAGTGGCCACACATTCCGGGCAGAGCAGAAGACTACATACATGTATATAGAGAATTTTTTCAAAAAAAAATGAAATGAATTAAGGATTGTGATATATTTCTACATGATCTGAGCTTGGAGCACAATTTCTTGCATACTACATATCCCTCAGCAGCAGTCAGAAGGCTTACAGATTGAGGAGTTAGAGTTCGAATTCTGTATGTCAATGGCTGACCACTAGATATGCTGGGAAGGAGCAATCCCTCAAATGTCAGGCTTAAGACGAGGAAAAGGATTTTTAAGACTTAAAATGGAATGTAATCTGAAACAAACTAGATTGACTGCTCCACTCCTCTTTCATATACTTTCTTAAGACTAAGAAATTCTGAAATAAGATAATGAATAAATAGGCAGATAATGAGAGTTAAAATATCATAGACTAGCCAGGAATAATGGGACTTAAGAACAACATATTTGTGAGTTCTGATGGTTTTCATGGGACGTTTGCAAAACAAGTCAAAAAACAGAGAAAAATATTTCCCTTCAAACCACATAAATAGGAAAATATATATTTTGGCAGCATAAAAAATGTCTAACATTTATTAATATAATCCCTAAGAAAAGCTAGCTTTCAGCTATGCCTTCAAGAAAGAAGTAGAGAGTTTAACTTATGCTTCCTGTTTGGTGATAGCAATAGATCTCTGACTCTATGACATGGATAGTCCCAGGGGGCCAGGTGGAGCATGAGCTTCTGTCTACACCTGGTGGGAGGAGGTGGCAATCTGATGCTGTGATCGTAGCCAAGTAACCATCCAAACTTCCTTCTGTTGCAGAAGCAACAAAACTGAACAAGGTGATGGTACTGGAACTCCACTTGCCTGCCAGTGTGGTGTCAGTGAAGCCAAGTGGGGAGCTGAGTCCACTTCACCCAGCAGCACTTCAGAGCAACAAATGGTGTGAGGTGTGATACACTGCACTCCACGCCACACGGCAGTCACCAAGGTCAATGAGAAGGCTCACTCCTACCTCCACTTGTGCAGTGATGTTCTGACCGTTTTTCTCCATGGCTTAGGAGACATCAGCAGAGCTAAGGTGGGAGCTGGACTTCCATGCATCAGAAGGTAGGTGATAGGAGTCAGAGCTCCAACATCAGGACATACTAATCAGGGATTCACAGAAATCTAAACGTGTACATCCACCCAGATCTGCACAGTAGGCTCAACAGGCTGACTGCTTACTGAAAAAAAAAATCGAATGAATGTATAGTCTTACTAATAAGCAAATATGAAGCATGTTATTGAAAATCATTTGTGCTGTTAGAAACATATTTAACTACAACTTGAAAAAATAATGAACCAGCTGCCACCTTCAAAAATTAAAATTATCTAAATTGTTAAGTACTAATCATAAAAGTGCTTCAATAAACAATTGCAAATGCTCCTGCAACAAATGAGAAACTTGTTTGGAAAAATGCACCAAAGTGCTTGATATATTTTTGGGAAGAAAATTTTGCTACTGGAAAGAGTCAAAATATGTACTTTCCCTTATTTCTGCCTCTACTAACAGCCAAAACAAACCTAGAATTAGAAAGAAACAAACATGAGGAGGCTCTGAAGGGTAGAAAGCACAGAGCCAACTGGCTAGTGAACCCTGGACCCATAGAAAGCACCATGGGGTGTTTCCTGGCTTTCCTTTTGGCTTCATAAACTCTAAATCTGGACCTGAAGAGGCTAGAAACACAGAAATGCCAACAAACATCCACAATCTGCTTTAAAAGTCCAAGTAAACATGAATTCTATTCCTAACCAAAGCACAATAAAAGTAGCAGCAGTATTCTCCTTCTGAAAATTCAAAATTATGTTTGATAGTTGGAGCTAGATGGAAATGTATAGATAATAAACATTCTACTCCAGCCAAACACCACAGTAAAAACAATCCCACCCAAAACCACAATAGCAGCAGCTGAGAAGGAAGCTTACACCTCCACCCACGCGAAGCTATAACAAATCATCTCAGAGCACATTCCCCACATGCACACACAAGTACAAGAGCAATAGCGGAGAATCAGGAGGTTCAGTGACCCAGGAGTAATTAGATCACCACCAAGACTTCACTTGTTGGAACAAACAACACATGCCAACACAAAGATACCAGAGATGGTAGAATTATCTGAGTGAAGGGACACAGGAGAAGACAAGTTTCTAACTTCATTTAAACTTGTAGACTTTCATGTTTTACATAGATCATTTAACACCTAGATAACTCATTCAAAATCATGCAGTCAGATAAATTCTAAAATACTATAAATAAACCAAAATGACATTCTATAACCTAAGTATCCCACAGATGAAAGAAAAAGGTAACTCAAAAATGAGGAGACAATGACATGCTTTGACAGAAATAGAAGTACATTTAAGAAATAATTAATAGTATTGCTTTTAAAAGAGAATATAAAAGAGAATAAATAGAAGCAAGATTTCTTCACTATATGTGCTGCTCTAACAGGAACATTTTCTCTGTCTCAAATGAATTAAAATTGACTCTTAGTCAAAACTATTCTATATTTTTCTCCATTATGCTAGAGCTGAGCCTTCTGAAATTGCAATTTCACATGCCAGGCAGTTTAGTATTTGATCCCATCAATATGCAATGCTTCTGCCAGAATTTTTAAAACATATCTAAAAATGCAAGAAAACAAATTGAAGTTAAATGATGATATGCACTCTTGACATCAATTTAATCACATGCAATGCAAAACAGCAAGTGTAACACTCCCACAGGTTCCATTAGGTACTATGTAAAGAGCTACAAACTAGAGCTGAAAATGTGTGTCTTTTCTTTCCACACATGTAGAAGCACCATGGCTTCAGTGCACAATTTCCCAGTACAGAAAAGGCATGGGCGAGGAGACCCCTCACCACACCAGCTAGCAGCCAGAAAACAAGCTGTCTTGATCCATTTTGTGTTGCCATAAGAAATAACCAAGGCTGGTATAATGCAGTTTGGATCTTCCCTATTCCCAGAAAGTCACCTATTTTGATAGGTAAAGCTTCGGAACCTATACTGTACCCCACGCCACACTTCAGTCACCAAGGTCAATGAGAAAGCTAACTCCTACCTCCACTTGGTGCAATGATATGCTGAACGTTTTTCACCATGGCTTAGGAGATTGGATCATGACGATGGATTCATACACTGATGTGTTCAGTACCTGATGTGCCATTGGAAGGCGGTGCCTCATGGGAGGTGGTTCACCTAGGATGTGAGCTGGAAGAACTGTTCTTGTTGTAGATACTCCTCTCTGTCTGTGCTTCCTGGTTGCTGGAGGAACCAGGCCTTTCCCAGGCCTTTCCATCATGCTGTTTCTGCTTTGGATCCAGGCAACTTTGGACTGAACCCACTGGAAACTGTGAGCCAAACAAACTCCTTTTTTGAGCTGCAGGAGTCAGGTATTTTGTCCCAATGATAGGGAAGGAATGAATAGAGCTGGGTACTAAATAAAGAAAACAGGTTTGTTTGTTTATTTATTTATTTATTTCCATTTTGGTGGCTGAGACATGAAGATTGGGCAGCCCCATACATCAGCCTCTCATGAAGGCGCCCTAGGCTATATCACAACAGGTTGGAAAAGCTGAAAGGGAAACAGGCTCATGCAGAAAGGACACACATGTGGACATACTCGCTTTATAACCACGTGCATTTACAGGAACTAACTCACTGCAATAAATCAGTATTTACACCCTCCCCCATCAGGATAGTGTCCAGCGGAGCTACTTGCCTTTCCCTGGTTTCCTCCCCTTAAACATCTACTACCTGTCAGCATCCCCACACAGGAGACCAAACTTCAGCATATGAGTTTTAGGGGGCAGATTCAGGCCAAATCCTAGCATAGCACTGGGACATTGAAACCCAGTCAGTAGCACACTCCCATCTGTAAAATTCATTGGCAGCAATGCAAACATGGGACATTTGAGGACCATTTCTGTGATGACAACAGGATTCAGGGTTGATGCCAGTTGTATGGAGCAAGGATGTGACACTGTGGCTGAAATATGTCTTACCTTTGGCTTCTGGTGTTGCCTTCATATTTTAATTCTCCAAGTATCACTTTACAACCTCACATTAAATTTCTGTATCATTAATAGTCTTTCTATCAATTTCTAGAGTCACTTTCTGTTACTTGTCAACCTTGACACAGTGTTTTTCCTCTGTAGTAAACTAAATAATGGATTAACTGGCAAGTACGTGTCTGCCAAAAAATCAACATCTAAGTTAGAAACATGAATAATTGTTGAAAAAGTAGAGTGCTTTATTTGACAATTAATAATTGAAAATAAAGGTTTTCCTAACTTATTCGGCACCTTATTTTTCAAAGGGAAAACTCCAGCTTCCTACTGTGACAATCAGTGTCAATATTAGCAATCTTAATGATGAATTTTCTTTCATGGAACATTAACCTCATCTGCTACAATTACGGTGCTTTTCAATACAAATTATGAGAAATAAATTGAACACAAAGTTTACAACTATAAAAATTATAGGGAATGCATAACCAACTGTATTGCCTAACTTAAGGTACAGTCAAAGCAAATGCTCAGAATGAATTTTTTTAACAAGAACATGGATGGCACTTTGGAACCCAGGTAAATTGAGTATAGTATTAATTTTACTTACTTTGGGCTCTCATTTTTTGATACTTCATTAGGATAAAAGTTTGGTAGAAGAGAATTAATAAAAAACAAATGTGTCATACAGTGTTCACTCTCTATCTGCTCAACCCTCAGGTCTCCTGTGTATTTCCAGGGTTAGAAACCTCCTACCTTACATAGCAGTAACATTTCTGATACCTTGGTAAAATGACAAGTAACTTACATGAAATTTGTCCTAAAAGATCTTGAACTCTAACATGAACTACAAAATGATTGTATATTCACAGCACATTGTTACCCAAGCAGCATAAGATGGGTTTAAGAGGTTGAAAGTCTCAATAGAGAAAATAAATCTTAGCTGGATGACTGACAAAGAAGGAAAATAAACTGAGCAAAGGGGCAGCTGTGCGCTGTCATAGGGGGAATATATGACAATGACAGGGAGTGTTCGACAAGAAATAAGGTGAGAAAATGACCAAAAGTAACAGAGCATAAGGCATCCAAAGAGAGCAAGTTTGATATTTGATCCAGAATTCATTTTATTTGGAGAAATCTTTGTGAGCACAAACTGAATAATATTACTGGAAGTAAAGGGCTTTGAAAAGTATTTATTAATGGGTAAATTGATTTCTACACTCGTGAAAAGAGATACTGCTTTCTCTACTGTTGCTGGCCATTGGAACACATCTGCTAAAATGTTCAAAATAAGAAAACTAGATGGATGAGAAATTATGTACTTAAAAAATGCCCATTTTCCTTATAAAATTAAACCTCAAAAACATCTCTCAAGTACAGAAATGAATGAAAAGGCTTTGTAGGGAAGGAGCATGGAACCGAGTAATCCAGACTTGTACTGGTGAATCTCTCGGTACTCACCTGAGTATTTTGTCTGATTTGCACCTGCTGTCATGCAGGCCCAAGGTTTCTGCTGTCCCTCAACACCAAGGCAACGATCATACACGTGCTGACTTGTTGTGCACTGTAAGACAAGGTCAGAGCGCTCCAAATTTGAGTTTCCCAAAAGCTAATGATGACAAAATACATGTGAAAAAAGAAAAAGAAGAGAGGAGGAGAGGACAGACCAAGTGGAGAGAGGAAGGAGGAGATCAGAAGAGAGAGAGAGAGCACCAGATGAAAGCTGTATCCTTTTATAACCTCAAATTTGAAAGCCTCACTTTCCATGAGTCTATTGGTTGGAGAAGCTCCAAGACTCTGCCTAGAGGCAGAATTAGGAAATGAAGACCCTTCTCCTGCTTGGAAGATTTCAGTCCTTCTGTACCATGCACCTGTGGATGCACGCCCTGTGTTAGTGAGTGAGTGTGTGTTGGTGTGGCCATGTTTGTAAAATACAATCTGCCTCCAGCACACACATTCTATGCTTGGTATAAACATAATATCCTATTAGAAAACAGCCAGAATGGTGCTAGGGATTCTGTAGTTGCTCTGTGTGCATTAATTCTCTTTCCTCCTTTATATAAGAAAAATACAACAAGTTTTTATTTTAAGAGACACAAAAGGGATGTG
>PVLA01015642.1:0-24303 GCA_004027455.1 Hydrochoerus hydrochaeris
TTAAGTGTCCTATTGTATTTTATACACAGGTCCCAAAAACTGAAGGAGGCTCCACTCTATGAAATTTCATGTGAAACACCACAATGCTAAGCTTGAATTTGTGCAAGGGATTTCACACTGTACCATTGGTTCATTTTCTGCTCTGGATCAGCAATAGTGAACATTTCCAACCTATAATCTATAACAATTGGCTTAGCATATTTATGCAAATATCTGTGGACCCTGATGGCTAGAAATCAAATCAATGGATATTTTACCTGGTGAAGGAAGTTCCCTCCATGCCCTGTGGCTGTAATTCTAAATGGATCATAAATTTGTAACTCAAAACAAGTCAGTTGCAGGTGTCAGCAAAGGTGCTCTTTGTATCTCTCCAGGTTAAATCAATTTAGCATTTTTACTAGGGTAAGAAACATTACTCACACCTGGAGAGCTGCAGTTGTCATATCCAGAGGCCATGCCATAGGCCAATGGTGTTGGACAATATCTGAGGCATTTGTTTCCTGTGTCTTAAAGCCCTTTAAATGCTTTCTTTTACTGATCAATTTTATCTCCAGGTCTTCCTGCTTAATCTGTTGAACACAATAAGTATCAGAAGATCCAAAATCCTTTGGTACCCCTTTTTTTCTCCCCAGTACCAGGGATTGAACTTATGACCTCATGCTTGCCAGACAGGTGCTTATGCCACTGAGCTATGTTCCCAGCCCTATGTACCCTTTCTTTATTTATAATTTTTCCAAGTTTTGTCAATGGAACAATAACCAGTTGAGCAATACAAGAATCTGGGGAGATTTGAACCAAGTGTTGAGTAGATTGAATCATAACCTTGATTTTCCCCTTGCAGCTGAAACATGCAACATTGTTTTTTCATCTCCCTTGTCTGAGCCAAGCTCTAGGCTCAGTGGAGTTCTTTGATTCCCTTCCCTGCTTGGGGGCATATGAGAAATAATGAGAGGAGCAGAAAGCAGTAGTTTCTCCCTGTTAAATCACATTTTAAAATCTGTAGAAGTCCAGCTAGTTTTTTGTTGGTTTGCTTTTTTTCCCCTAATCTAGCTTGATGCTGTTTTGCATTTCCTCCCAAGGATATAAGTTCATAAATTCATTTCTTGGAAACAAACACAAGAAATTTAGCAAGGTGCATAGTATCAGTGTATTGAAAAGTAAAACTGACTTTAGAAAGCACAAAAGACCTAAATAAACAGAAACATTAATCACAAATTTCACACAAGTACTCCAGAAGTAAATAATTTTGAAAAACGATGGAGTTTGAGAATTTACACTACCAGAAATCAAGAATTACTACAAAGCCAAAGGGAGATAGTGATATGCTGGAATAAGACTATTGTTATTTCATGAAAGCCAAATATTGAATTTTTAGAAGTTTGAAAAGTTAGTTGTTGTTGTATTGGTTATTTGAAATTGTCTTTTGTGAGAGTACTTTATGAACAAAAATCAGCAACCCACAAATCAAAACCACATTATCCCCTAACCACTAGGAGCCTGCTGGGGCAAGAAGGGCCATGTCATCTCAGGGAAGCTATCCAAGCCACGACACCAATATTCTTTGGCAGTGTCTTTGCAGTCCACACTGCAGGTTTTTCTATAACAAGAATGTCTTCTACATCAGTTTTGTGCTGGGTGTGGTGATGCACACCTGAAATTCCAGCACTTAGGAGGCTAGGGCAGGAGGATCTTGCCACTTTGAAACCAGCCTGGGCTACAAAGTGAGCTTAAGGCCAGCCTGAACTGCACAGTGATATCCTGCCTCAAAAAGACAAAAAAGAAAAGAAAAAAGAAAGAAAGAAAAACACATCAGTTTTGCCTTTACATTGGGTGGTCCCAAGATACCATCATCTACACTTTGGACAGATAGTTGAAGGTTTTGTTGAAGTACAGATATAGGCTGTGTTGCCACCACAGGTGCAGCAGCACAACTTTAGTAAAATGCCCCCTCCCCTCACAACAAAAACAAATAGATTTGTTTGTTCTCTTTCTTTTCAGCTGTGAACTGATGACCTAAGTGATTATACTTTGTCTGGGACTATGGGGGATGTGAAGTTTAGTAACCCCATAGATAGGATAAAAACCCTCCATGTATTCCCTCACCCATGTGGTTTCTTTTAGTATCAATTGCAGGGGAGAGGGAGAAAACCACTCTACTGTCTGGAAGGCAGATTTAACCTATGACCAAGCAAAATTTCTCGGATCCTAAAAGGGGCTTAATTAAAAATATTGGGTGTTGTAGACTACAATTTGCAGCAAAGCTCTTCTCTGCCAGGAAAAGTTATCCCCTATCTCTCCTTCCTTAATTGAGCAATGTTACAAAACTTATTAAATTTTATCAGAGTTCCTGATACTCTACCATCTCTTCCTTTCCTGGGACTTAATACATTGCTCTGAGCCAATTCCCTTGTAGACATTCCAACAAGCCCAAAATCACCAAGATAGTTCCTAATAAAAATCCATAAAAGAAAAGTAAATACTGGAGTGAAGAATACAACACAAAGTTCCTTACATATTTGTGATCCTTTCTAATATGTTTGTCCCAAAATTAGACAGCTGATATAAACTACTATTTCTTTTTCTGGTGGAAGGGTTTTCTCACAGCCCTGTTCATAACTGGCTCCAAAGAATAAGGGACTTTCAATGCCCCACTTTTTACACCTAATGAGGCCAAAATCAATACACTCCAGTGATGACTATTGACCTATACCATTGCATTATTCCTCCTATATTGTGAACATGTGAGGTAACCCCTCAACCTCAATCTCTTACCTTGCCCATGTTCTGGCACTGTATGCAGTGACCCATTCAGCAAGTGAGGTGCTTGGGTTGAAGGACCATGAGAGGATAAGAAAAATAAAGAAGAGAAAAAACTGGTATCAGGTGGAGACCTTATCCTCCTGATGGGAGGAAAGGTGCTGCTCAACCAGTGCAGCATAATTTGTTTATATCCTGGGAAAGATATTGTCAATTTCAGCCCCCTACCTAGTAACTGATAGCTTAGATTGCCTAGGGGCTTGGTGTTTTCTTCACTTGGTTGATCCAGGCCCTCTTCTGGTAGGGTCATGTCTGGGTCACACCCTAGGTCAAATTCCAGCTTCAATGGCTCCCACCTGTTTCTATTTAACTATCCACCTTGTACTTTGATCATCAGCATAAGTTTCCTGACCGATGACAGAGCCTAACGCCTGGGCAGATGTGACTGGTTCTGACCAGGTGATGAGAACAAGCACTATTTTGTTGAAGTAAAGAAGCAGGTTGTAAGACCTAAGAATAAATCAAAGCCACCCTCAGTTCATGAAGAGGTGTCAAAGCTTTTGGCACTGAATTGTCCAAATCTAATCATTGTGCAAAAAGCAGGCTGTGGGAGAGTCTGCCTCAGCACCTGCATGTCCATCCAAGTCTGATGCCAACACTACCTAGCTCAGTGGAAAGAAGGAGCACATGCAGAGTGGGCCCTGGAATATGACAGTCCCTGAGACATGCCAGCAAGACAGCAGGCACGTACCTGGGTGCAAGGCCTTGGGGGCAGCCAAGGCAGTGAACACGCAGTGTGCCCACAAGCAGCAGTGCCTCTGCAGGGATACATGCTACAGACTCCTGTCATCTATGGGTCAGAACCGAAGGTCATAACAGCAGGAAATTTTCCCATGAATCAGCCCAATTATTCAGCTTTAGTGAGAGGTCGAAGCATGCTGAATGCAGACATCTTAGCTCAGTTCCCAATGTAGGGGAGTGTGAAGCAGCCAGCCTCCATCTTACCACTAGCTACTGGGACTAGAAGAGCAAGCACTGGGAGACCACTGTCCTGGGTCAAAGGTGGACATAAGCAGAGGTGGCTGCACTCAGAGGTCACTGCCCTGGGCCTGATGGGGGTGTGAGAAGAGGTGGATGTGCCAGCATGCTGCTGTGCTGGGCCCAAGGCAAGTGTGAGCAGAGGTGTCTGTACCAGGAGGGCATTATCCTGGGTGCAAGGTGGGTGTGAGCAGCAGGGGCTGTGCCCAGAGGTCACTGTCCTGGGCCTGAGGTGCATGTGAGAAGAGGTGGCTGCACTTGGAGGTTGCTGTACTGGGCCTGAGGGGGTCATGAGCAAAGATGGGTCTTCCCAGAGACTGTCGTCCTGGGTACAAGGCATTCATGAGCATAGGTGGCTGCACTGGAAGGCTGCTGCCCTGGGCCTGAGGAGGGTGTGAGCAGAGGTGGCTGTGCTAGGAGGTCACAGGCATCTGAGATCACTTTGGAGTCTGTGGAGCTTGCCCCATTCTCTCCCTGCCCTGAGTTAGTTTCATTATCCTCCAATGAAGCCATAGACTCCCACTGGACCCAAAGAACCACAGTGCAAGTAGGTCTAGAGGATTTATCCTATGCAGGGACCCCAATCCAAGGCTCACCTAGGTCTCCTCCATTCTAATTGCAGCCACTGGTAAGTGGACTTGCTGTGCTCCTCAGGCTCAGTACATTTTCTCCAGGCCTGAAAGCACAGCTGTGAAGACCCCTCTGTGCCTTCAGGAAATTTTGTCATCTGAGGAAGGGCTGCAAAAGAATGGGCACTGACTTGGAGGTCAGTCTTGGAAAGGTCATCTCTGGTTCCTCCAGTTCCCAGCAGGTCCCTGCATGTACCTGTGTCCCTCCAAGCCTCAGTCTCCTGAACCATGGAATGGTAACAGTAGCTGCTCCCTATCACACTTCAAGGTCCCAGGAGCAGTGGGTGACACCTTCACCTGCAGCAAGAGGCCCTAAGCCAAATCTGATGGCTGTCACCTTCAGTGTGGCTGGAGGACTCAGGAAGGCCCAGAAGGGAGAGAGGATTCTCACTCTGCCAAGTCCTCGGCCCCAGGAGAAAGAGCTTCTAGGATTTTCCTGGGTCTGAAGGTTTTTCAAATGATGAAGTAACAGGCTGTGGGGAGACATTGCAGTAAGGTGGTGTGCTCTGGGTGGGGTGCAGGGTGTGCAGGATGCAGAAGCCAGAGCCTCCTGGTGATATGCTAGGCTCCCCCATTGACTGGAAAGTGTTCAAGACTTCAGAGCCATCACCGGGAAGTTTCCCATCTGCAGTCTGGTTTTCTGTTCCAGGGTTGGTACTGAGATAATTATTTTATGACACAGATGGCCAAGGACAATAAAAAGCAACTGATTCTCATCCCCACTATCATGGGAATAATTACCCCCAAACTTACAAGAACCTAATTGGAGCCGGGATTTAGCTCAGTGGTTCAGGTTCTTGCCTGGTAAGTGTGATGTCTTGAGTTCCATCCCCAGTACAAAAAAAAATTGTAGAAGTGGATTCTGCCCCACACAAAAAGGTAAAACAGTGGCATGCTCTACCCCTCATCCAAGCAGCCATTCTATCTGGGACCCAATAAACTCCCAGCTGTGTCACACAGAGTGTCAGAAAGAGAATGGCACATCCATTGCTTTGTGATGAGGAGACAGAGCATGACCCACACACCTGAAACCTGCTCCACGCTGTATCACTGTCCCCCCATGAAGTCTTCCCAGTTGAACAGGCAGCCACTGCTGGTCCTTGTTCAATGTCCCGCATGCTTGCATGCACACACAAACTTATAAGGCATGTGTGTTTCTGACCATGGTTAAATCATATTTTATGTGTGTGTCTTCTATTTGTTCACCTGCTTGTTCTTGAACCAGGTGGAACTGCTATTATTTAGCACATACAGACAAGAATGACAATTTCGTGTGGTTCATTCTAATACTTATATTTATTTCTGTATTTAGAAGGATGCCTTTATGTGACTATACTACAATTTAATTTTGCTTTTAAAATTTGTATTTAATAGTGCTGCTCTGAAATCTCCCCTCTTTGTCTTGCAAGTACAAGTGCAAGATACTCTTTAGGGACACAGACAGAAAACTGAATTGCTACAATAATCTGTGTGTGAACATCTGAATTTCATAGAAATCACCAGCTCACTGGAGCAGCTGCACCAACTTACACTCCACTTGGCAGTGTACTGAGTTCCCTGAGACACTCTATCCTCACCCAACTGTGCTGCTGGATTTTCAGAACCAGTGTTGTGATCAGTATGAAGTTTGAGGTGGTTTTTATCTGCTACAGTGTCCACTGAAGACACTGCTTTCATGTATCTATTGGCATTTTCTCTCCTTTTAATTGTTGGTTCATATTTTTGACCATTTAGCTGGATTGATTTTTATGGATTTATAGATTATGTATATATCTGTTTTGTGTGGATAGATATGGATATGAATAAAGATACAGAGAGATAGTGTTGGAGATGGAGATGAGGTTGAGACAGAGATATATAGAGAAAGAGATGATAGAGATAGAGATAGAAATATTATTCCAATTATTTTTTGTTACTTGGGATCAAACTCACAACTTCACACTTGCCAGACAGTCACTTATGCTACTAGGCTAAACACCTGGCCACTTCAAGATAGAAATAGAGATGATGGAAACAGAAAAGGAAATGACACAGATCTCCTTTGCCATTATATGATGTAGCAGACACCTTATCAAATTTGTGGTTTTCAGTTTTCTCAGTGACAGTGACTCTACTGAAATAAATTCACAAATGAAGATCTGTGGGCCAAGCTGTGGGCAGAAACCTGCTCTCTCCTGGCCTTGAAGGATTCCATGGTGGTGGCCAGACCATGGAACAGAGTGCACTACATTGGTCATGTGCTCCTGGATGGGCCTGTGTCCTGGCCCACAGCCAGTGACCAGGTAGTGCTCCATGTGACAGTCTTTCCTTTACCAGTCTCCCACCTCATCTGGCTAGAGCCTTGTTTCCTCAGCCCATGTCTATATGAGGGGCCAAGAGATGTGCTGCTACAGACACAGACGAAGGGTGTGGCCAGGACAGCAGCCATGGGGGACCTCTCACTACAGGGTGTGGGTACCCTCCTGCCATAGGAAAAGGCCTGTAGGGTCTGCTGTGAGTGTGGGCAGGGCACAAGCACTGGGGGTGTGTTCTGAAGAAAGAAGTCACAGCACAGGTTTTTAAGACAAGAAAAGTAACCTGATAGGGAGGGGCTGCAGGCAGGAGAAGGCTGGTGAGGGGCTTCCTGTGACTTCCTGCAACTTTGTGTGCCTTGGAACCTGGCTGTGGGCTAGTGGACAGGTGCCTTAGTGACCAGAGTGAGGTCTTCTGTGGAAGGGGTTCAGCATAGACTGTGATCTCACAAGATAAGAGGTGTGTGTGGGGGGACAGGAGGGCAATGTAACCAGGGCCTGGCACAGAGCCTTGAAGGTCCATTGGGGATTCAGAGAAGCCCAGTCTGAATGCAGTTCTTGGGCAGAGCTCTTTTGGAAAAGAGACCAAACACAGGGAGAAGCAGCACTGAGGAGATTTAGGTGGCAGTTTACTATACTCGTGGGCTTGATTGGGACTTCTCCCAAAGAGTCATTCCAGGGCATCTTTAGGGAGATAAAGCAGGGAGGTCAAAGGCAGATTTGGTGCATTGTGATTAGAAGGATGAGTGAGATCTTGGGTTGCTAATGGAGTTTAAACATTTCAGGTTACATTGCAAGGCCATCGAGCTTAACAGAGCATGGGTTATACAGAGGAAGAGACATCCTGATGTATTTTAAATTCCCTTGCAAGGCCATCACTTATACAAAGGCAGTAAAGACAAGGGATACACAAAGGAAGAAAAGTTTTGTTTTCATGCCTGTCCAGACATATCTGCCTGCTTTTGAAGGCATGCTTGATGGGCTTTATTTAAAAATTTAATTTCTTTTTCACAGCCATACACAGGAACTGGGCAATTGCTCCAGGGATTCAGGCTGTCAGACCTGAGTGGAGGGCAAGGGTGTCAGCAGTGGCTGCTGTGGCTCAAAAGAATTTACTAAAGAGCCAAGCCTCCTAAACTGCAGGGAGAGTCAAAAGTCCCAGGGGCATCACAGGTCACTGGAGAGTGAGGAAGTGAGACCAGGCAGTGGGAGATGGTAGCAGGCATCTGCTTGCCTAGGACCCGGGCTCCAGGTCAGCACAGGCTTTGAATGAAGGGGAGGGGGTGGGAAGAATGAGAGGGCAAAGAGTCAGAAACAGAGACTGGGAGATGGGAAAACAGGGTCTGTGCTACACTGGCCTCCCATGTACTCCCAGCTTCCCCAAATGTTCCAAAGACAGCATGCACTACTGTGTGCCCACGGGAAAGTCACTAAATAAACTCAAGGTTGTTACTTCAAGGTAAAAAGAAAAAAGTCTTGTTTATTAATACACTAATTTGCACTGTTTGTAAGCACCCACACTGCACAGCTCACAAAGTTGCATCATCCAGAACTCTGCTAGTATTTCCCAGGCATTTTCCAGGATCCCATGAAATGAGATCAAGTAGGAAATGAGTTTCACAGAACACACACTTTCTCTAAATAAATCCCTGTTTCAAGGACTCTTGTATTTCTGTTTGTTGTCTTTGGAGTCCAAAACCTGATCCAACACTGTGAGGGGTGGAGGGCCAGTTGTCAGAATGTTTCCAATACCTTTTCTCAGTTTGTGGTCTTGAAACTGTATAAAGACATCCTGAGTCTGAATACATTTTTGAAAGTAGATATCATACAATGTAAAAGTTTTCGAAAGAAAATCGTTTTTAAAGTAAACTTTTCAAAAGTCTTTGTAAGAAACACCTGTGTCCCCTCCCTGTTCCTGGGGTCTGAAGTGAGGCAAGGACTTCAGTAGTGAGCTATTTTAAATTTTCTGGTACCTACAATGGAACCCAGGTGCCTGCCAGGCAAGCACTGTGCTGCTGAGCTGCATCCCCAGTCCCCAGTCCTTTATTAAATTTTATTTTGAGACAAGTTCCACTAAGTTCCCAAGTGGACTCAGACATGCAATTCTTGTGTCCTGTCCTGAGTTGTTCTAAACAGAGATTCTTTTGTTACTTTTTTAAAGAAGATGCATTATTTTTAAAAATTGTTTAACTAAATTCAAAAATTTAATTTTTGCTCAAAGATAAAAATGTGCTATTACATTCTTGCCTCATCCATAATTCCAGTCCACATGCTTTCAATAAAACCCAGAAAATGTTAAAACATTTGATATATGATGATTCTCACCACAGACATTCCTGCCCACAGTTCACTAGCTTTGCCTGCCTCCAGATTTCTGGATGAGAACAGTGGTTTCAAACAAGTTTTACAGAAACTGGCTCCAGCCTAACAGAAAAGAGCAATCAAAGCTGTCTGAAAGTGGAATCAGACAGAGGAGGTACAGGGCTGCAAGTGTCAGACACAGAGGGACACATTCTCCTCCAAGGCTGTGATCCAACAGGGATGTGCTTAACACCCTGAAGTCAGACCTGGCATTGCCAGGTCCTTTCAACCCCAAATCCACATGTGGTATGAGTCCCTCCCTGGGAAAAGTTAACAGAAATAATGGATGCTAAATCAGGATTTTATCATGGAAAACAAAAGTGTCAGGCATATAGATCAGTGGCATAAGTACCTGCTTTTCAAGTGCAATGTCCTGAGTTCCTTTCCAGGCACTAAAAAAAAGTCTGAAAGATCATTGTTATGGTCAATGATTGTGTAAAGTTGAGAAGTTTAGAAATTTAACTGAGAGACTCTATAGGAAGACAGGATCATTACTTTGTAAATATCCTCATCCTGTGCAAGAAGGAGGCACAGAGATTTTGTGAGTGCTATACTTGCCTTGAAACTGGATGGGGATGTGGCTGGTGTACAATGTAAGGGAGAAGAAGAGGTTTGTTTTTCCCTTTTCTGCTACCTTGAAGTGTTGTCCCAGTGTCATGCTCCCCTGCCTTGCAGACAGCTGATTATAGAATGAAATCTACAAAAACTATAAGCTAAAGAAACCTATCCTTCCTTAATTTGGGGTGTTGGGTATTTTGTCACAACAATGAGAGAAAAGTAACCAAGACAATCATGTAAAATGAGGGTGGATTGGAACAGGCACGCAGAAGAACCTGCACCCTGAAGTAAGGAACCCCTTCCCTGATGCAGGAAAAAAAATCAACGTTAAATCCATTTCTTGCTGTGAGCACCATAAACTGTATTAGTGCTGAAAGCTGGAGCAGTCATTTAGAAAAACCAATATACCTATCTATTCGCTTTAGAGATTATTGTCAAAAAAAAGATTCAAAGCATTTGCAAATGAAGAAAGATGGAGATGTTGCAGATCTTGAGGATAAATCCACACTCTAACTGCTTGAGAATTCCAGGCAGAAGACAACATGACCAGCATTCTTAGCATGCCAAGTGATCCTGTGTGAAATAAATCTGCCTGGTAACTGGGACAGATATCCAAGCTGGTTTACCACATAGCTTGACCATTGCCAAAGCTGCTCCTGCTCAGGAGCCATCACCACTGTCCCACACTGCTCACCAGCATCTGGTCCACTTGGTCATGATATCTAACATCCTCTGAGCACTGCAGAATATGACATATTTGCTGCATTTGGAACTTAAGTGTCCCCCAAGAGCTCATGCATTAAAGGTCTGGTCCTGGCCATTGACACTCTGGAAGGCAGTGACACCTTAGGAAATGGGGCCTAGTTAAGAATGAGGTCATTGGGGATGTATTTTTGTGGTATATGAATGTAATCCCAGCACTCTGGAGGCTGAGGCAGGAGGGTGGCTATGAATTCAAAGCCAGTCTGGGCTACACAAATGAGTACAAGACCAGCATTTTCTATAGAGTGGAATCTTGCCTCAATTTTTTTTGGGGGGGGAAATGGATTTCTCCAAGTTTAACTCATACCTCCATTAATTTATGACTTTTGAACTATTTGATAAAGTGTATCTCACCCTTAGTTCCCCCTGCTTAATGAATTAGTAAAGACATAGCTATGACTCTGACTTTGCTATTACCACCCTGAAATATGTGTCAGTATATTCTTGTCTCATCTTCAAACAACTTTGCACTCTGGTTACTTCAGACTTCTTTTACATTATAACAGTAACTCAAATAACCATAGAAATAAAGGATTATGAAGTCAAAAGAACATTTTTGTAGATATGTGCCAGTGTCTTGATATTTTTTGCTGTAAAACAATAGTAGAATTAGATTTCAGATACTCTAATGCTATTTATAAAACTCCATTCTATTGATATGTACAATTATTTCTTAATAAGTAAAACCTAATTCATGGCACTAAACCATGTAGTTTTACTAGTATATTGAACTTTAGAAATGATTAAATGCATAGCAAAAACAAATTTGGTAAATTTTCTATGTATATACACTGTGATATTTATAAATTTTGTGTTAGTCATAAGAATAAGTAGAAATTCCCCTAAATTGGAATAAAATTAATGCCCAATGAAAAATTATTTTTCTCAATATGAATTTTTTCTGTTTTTTATTAACTTTTTAAAGATGTTATGACTTTTGGTTGGGTATGGTGGTGCATGCCTTTCATCTGAGCACTCACATGACTGAGGCATTAGGAATGCTGCAAATTCTAGGCCAGCCTGGGCTACAAAGTGAGATCAAGACCAGCCTGAACTACATAGTCAAGCTCTGTCTCAAAAGGAGAAGAGCAAGCCAAACTCAAACAAAAAATCTGAAAAAATATTGTGACTTTTTGTTTCTATTAATATATGTCAATTGTATATATTTATAGGCACCATGTCATAGTTTAATCATGATCAAAGTCAAAATACATGTATGTAATGTGTAATGATCAAACCAGTTTAAATATCATTTCAGTAACCACAAACATCATTTCTTTGCATTAAAATCTTTCAAATCTTCTCTTCTAATTCCTTATAAAATACATAATAAATTGTTGGGTGCTATAGTCACCTATCTCTGCTATACAATATCACAATTTATTCCTACCAACTGCTGTTTCATAGCTGTTATCCATCCTCTGACTATGGCTTTTTCTTTCCTACTAATCTTCCTATCCTCTGGTGATGTCATTTCTACTTTTCTACTTTTATTTAACCAAATATTTTTGTTTCCATATGTAAGTGAGAACATATCATACTTGTCTCTCTATGCCTACTTTATTTTTCCTAACACTAATGTTTTCAAGTCTCATACATATGGATACCAGTGACAGGATTTAATTCTTTTCTATAACTGAATCATATCAATTGCATATGAATTTCCCATTGCATATGTATTATGTGTACATTTTATTTTTATTCATTTGTTGATGAACACATAAGTGGATTCCATGTCTTAGATACTGTGAAATACTGTTGTAATAAACAAAGGAGAACAGATATTTCTTCAATATGCCAATGTCCTGCATGGGTTCCCTCTTCTCTGAATGCTCACCAAAATTTGTTAATTTCTATGTTCTTGATCATAGCTGTGCTGATATTTCATTGTGGTTTTGATTTTCATTTCCATGATGGCTAGTGATGTCGAACATTCTTTCATAAACTTGTTCATGACTTGTACATCTTTTTTTTGAGAAAATATTACTGAACATTTAAGCTTATGACTTCCTAAGTACTTTTCCCATTTTATTCTCTTGGTCTCCAAATGTAAGAATTGGAGTGTTACAAAAATTAATATTTCCTATGTCATAATTATTATCATGTCAGCATATTTAAAAGTAAAAGCATTTATTTATTATATCATGTTTGATCTGAAACCTCCAGAAAATAAAGCTATTCTTAATTCATTTAGCACAGTGGATGATGGCATTGAGAAATTTAATTAATAATTAATTGTATGTTTGCTAACTTAAATTTTATTGAGAAATCAAGGAGTCTCAATTATTTACATTCTAGATACAGTAAGCTTATGACTTATTTTCCAGTCTTCCACTCTACTTGAATAGTGGCAAAATTAATTAGTCTACTAATAGAAACCTACTATAAAGTTTATATCTGGGAGTTTGTTTGTCTTAATCATGTAGCATGTGATATTTTAATTATAAATTGAATTGCTAATTTTAATCAAACAAAATTTTAATTTCTTAGTCCCAAGATCAAAAGATAAGTAGAAAATTCAATTAAAGGATATGGTAATATAATTTATATGATTAAAACATTTAGTTTAAATATATCTTAAAATTTTACTCAACAAAATTCATGTAAAAATTTTAATGAATATAAACATTGCCCTGTTGTATGTCTATTCTCCTAGAAATACAAGACAAACTTAGAATTTTCTCATTAAATGTTGATTACAAAAAAGTAATATATAAATATTGACTATGGTTAAGCATTGCCAGTGAACCTGTAAAGGACCTGTAATGTTTGGATTGTTTTGTACTGATGATAACCTTCTCTGATGTTTGTAGCATCATAGTTTAATTCTCCTTAACCATGATCACTCATAAAAAGAAATAGAAAATATTTAGCATGGCATCTTTCTTCTCATAAAACCTGTGAATCAGTGTGATGCTGACTATGGGAGTGGAAGATAATAACACTTCACATATTTGTGTACATCTTCACGTTTGCAGGATTAGCAGTTTTTTTCTATCTTTGATATCAACACCAAAAATATTCCAGAACTAATCATTCACTGATTTTATATTTATTTAATAAATACTATTTAACCCTACTATGAATTTGAAACTACCTTTAGAAGCTAAAGTCACAAGACTGAGAAAAATATGGACCCTGATCTCAAAAACTTTATGGAAGAAAACAAGTGACCATTTCAGTATTTTAAAAACGTGACGAATGCTTGGTTTAAAACTTGGTACATTGGGAGCTCTGAAGATACAAAATGAGTTCTAGCTAGAGATATTAGTCAGAGATCAAAAGTTCAGAATGTTAAAAGTGTGCAACCATTAAAGTTCAGGCTCAGTAAAATTCAATTAAAAATAAGAACTACATTGCTTGGTGGACCCAAGTCTATGGGTGCATTGCTTTGTAGGAAAATTTGTTGGCATTTTTCTTGTGTCCAGAGAATTCCAAAGAGACTGAGATTAAAAGTACTGGGCCAATTGACTTAGCAGAAAAATATTCAAGGCTGTCTAATATGGTAGAGGCATGACAATACTTGGGATTTTTACCATGTGTATGTTGTGAATCAAGAACAACTGACCCAGTGGAATTATTAAAATTACTTTTAATTTGGCCACAAAGGAAGGTCCTTTAAATTTAAAGCCTGAAAAATGGAATAGACAAGAATCAGTTTACTAATTATGAATAAGCTAATAGACAATATGATGGGAGTTCAACACAAAAGTCAGGAGTACTGCACATTCTACATCTCAAATTTGAAAAGCTTTACATGGAGAAGAGAGTCTCAGATCAGTGTGTACTTTAAGGATGGTGGCCCAGCAGTTTTTCCTCATACTGAGTTCATAGCTGTTAGAAATCCAGACCCTCAACCCCTAAATTCAGGAAAGACAAAAAAATTGACTACTCTTCCTCTTAATAGTATACTTGGCATCTTCCACCAGGATCTGATTTTAGGCACATACAAAATTTGTGACTATTGAGATCAGGAAGGCTTCCATCCAGATTTCAGGAGACTACTTGGTTAGCAGACAGTATAATTCTGAGAGGATAGTGTTTAGAGCTGTGAGGTGAGTGAAAACTTGAATGTTAAGTGGAGAACCCAGAATGTTGGAAAAGCCAGAAACATAATTTTTATGAGGAAAGTAGCGCAGAGTGAGAAAATTGGACCCAACAAGAAAACCATGGGAGCAACAATTACCCTCATTACTGTAGTAGCACAGAATTCATGCACTTTGGAGTTCACAACTTACCCCAGATTGCACCAGATACTAGACATAGAAAAATGACATTTAAACTTGTCCTTAATGAATATTAAATGTTATTTATTCTCATTATTTTCTTTTCTCTATTTGTATATTTTTGGAACATTTATATTAAGCTACTGTGTGTTGGAAGTGTGCTTTTTTCTTTTTTTTAAATGAAACAGAAAAAAGATAGAAATAATACAAAATTTCAAAAGAAAACCAGCAAGAAATCACTAGTTGATAATTACATATTTTCCTGTTATAAGTATTTGTACAAGTTACCAAAGTAAAGCATACAATATAGATATTTAAACAATGAGACTGTAATCAGTTCAGTTCATCAATCCAACAAAAAATTAGTAATGTGGTTATCAAATCTACACACTAAAACATACATGCAGTTATATCTTTTAGAATATTTTATTTTCCTCTCTTTTTTCTTACAATAGCTATAATCAGTTCTTGTAAACTGTTTTTTTTATCAGTACCAGGGATTGAAGTCACAACTCATGTGCTTGCAAGGCAGGTGCTTATGCCACTGAACTAAATCCCCAGCCCCTTGTAAACTGTTTAGAAGTTCTACATATGTATAAGTTTGTACATGTATACCTAAACCTTTTGTATTAGAGGGAAAAACAAATCAATACAAGTCATCAATACAAATTCCCAGAGAAACACCAAATGAAAAGGATATATAAAATCACAATACTAGGTGATACTAGGTGATCTACATAGTTACCATGAAGTCTCTTGTTATTTCCAATGAAATTGTCTATGTCAATTTTCATAATATAATTAAACTTAGCAGTACATATCACTATTAATAAAAAGCCAAACATTGAAGCCATTATAGGACTTCAAAGGCAGTTAATAACTAATGGGTATCCTATTGAATCTTGTCATCTTCAGAGTACTTGCCTCTACTCTCAGCCTTGATACTCTCAAGCACACCAGATATGAATAAAATAAGTCAAGACAAAACAGTGATATAGCCAATCTTCTCTGCCTCATCATTGCTATGCTATTCTTCTGTCATTGTTGTTTACTTTTCTCCTTTATTCCACTGTCTGCCCCTTTCATTGAGGCCTTTCTGTCATTGTTTCTGGAATTCTGATGATTTTCTTTTCTCTCTAGTGTCCTTTGGTATTCTTTGCAGGGTGATTGGTGGTCACAAACTCCCCCAGTGCCACTTTGTTGTGGAAATATGTTGTCTCTCCATTAATTTTGAGAAACAGTTTGGCAGGGTACATCAATCTGGGTTGAATGTTATTTTCTCTCAGGGCTTGGAATATTTCACTCCAAACTCTTCTTGATTTGATAGTTTGCATCGAGAAGTCCACTGTGATTTTGATGCATATTCCTTTATAGATAATATTTCGTTTCTCTGTCTGCTTTTAATATTCTGTTCTTGTGATGGATTTCTGGGATCCTGATTATTATTTGTCTGGGTGTAGATCTGTTTTGGTTGTAGTTGTCTGGGGTTTTGTATGTTTTATATATCTGAACATCACTTCCATTCCTATGCTTGGGAAGTTTTCCTTAATTATTTATGTGAATAGCCTTTTTATTTCATTGGTATTTGTCCCTGCTTCTTCATTCACATTTTTTATTGTTAAGTTATAAATCCTCTTGTCTTCTAGCCATTGTATCATTACTTCATGGTACCTTGTTATTTTTAAAAGATCTTTTCTTTCATGATCATACATTGCAAATCTATCTTCAAGTTTTGAATGTCTATCTTTAGTTTCTGTTAAGAAATTTTCCCAGCTTTCAATTGAGTTTTTAATTTCCTGATATTCTCTTTGGATCCTTTTCATGTATTATAGAGTTGGCTTATATTCTTCATCAAAGGCTTCTCTCCTTTCTCTGGTTTCCTCCATTCTTCCATTTCTGTCCTCTTGAGGAGTACCCAGCATTTCTTTTATTAATCTTCTTATATCTTGCTTCACTTGAGTTATAATTTCAGATTTAAATTCCTCAATGAGGTCACAGAAGTATTTCTTTATTTCCAATGTGCCCATGTCTGATATTGCATGTTTGTTGTCCTCAGTCTCCTCTGTGTTTAGGTCTCCTGGACTGATTTTCCCTGGGTCGGTGGTTGGAGGTTTTTGCTGTTTCTCTGTCTTGTCATGTTTCTGGTTTCTTTCAGACAGGTGAATGGTGGACATCTCAGGACCTTCTCATATTGATTGCAGTTTTCCTGCAGTGTACTGGCTAGGGAAGTGCTGCCTTCTCCAGTTTGCTGTTGATCATGAGGTGCACACAGGGATGATGTGGGTTGGCCCCTACCCTCTAACACAGTTAACCAGTGAGTGTCTTCAGTATGTTTGTGTGTGCCCTGCATATGTCACAGGTTCAGGACAGCCCCATACCTGGCTACTGTGTCCCCATCAAAAGCGTGACCCTACCCAAGTGATCCCACCAATCCACTTTGGACCAGGAGCTGCTGACTGACACCACATAAGTTGTTGATTGAAGCCTGTCCTGCTCAAATCCAATATGTCATCTACCTGCTCATCTTGCTTTGGAGAATCCATTTCCGAGCAATCACCAAAGTCCATGGAGCTTGGTTCACTGTTTCCACTCCCTGTTGCAGTGGAAGTGTTCTTAAAAGTGTTTGCTGGTTAAACTTTAAAGCATAATATGGATTTACCTATTGAACAATGGTGAAATTTTAGGACTTTGCCAACTCTTATAGGTGAACTAAGTACATTTGCATAAATTGTTGCACATAAGTACTTTGTGGACCATGGGTGAAATGCTACATTCTGGTTTAGATAACCCCCAGTTCCTTATGCTTGTATATGTGGGACTATATGGTATTGAGTGGTGAAGGGTGTGAGACTATGGGTTAAAGTCACATGCTAACTAAGTGGATTTGTCACAATTTTGGATGTGAATGACAGGACCACTTTGGGCCTGAGTGGCACCCACAAATGGACTTGAAGCCTGGATCAAATATAAATGGCTAGATGAAAGTCAGAGTCGGTCCTTTATGCCTGTTATGGCATGAAATATTTCCCTTGTGTCATGCCCCACTGCCATGCAACCACGCCTTGCAGCTAAACAACTATGCATGGGAACATCTATAACTGTGAGCTAAGTAAATCTTTCCTCCTTAAACATCTCTGTGTATTTTGTCCCAGCAATGAGAAAGGATATCTCTGTATCTCTGTCTGTCTCTGTGCCTGTCTCATCTGTCTGTGTCTCTGTTTTCTCTTTTTCCTCTCCCCATCCCTTTTCTCTCTTAGATTTCAATTTGTAAATTATTGAAATAATAGTAAATGTTTAAGATGAAATATTCCTGCTTCATAACATTCATTGTTTATCTAACAAGGTATCATAATTCCATCTTCATATATTTTCTTTATTTTATACTAGTTGATTCTAAATTTATCAGACATATTTTATTCCAAAACCTGCTTTAAATTATCAAACATACCTCTATACTTGATAATATCATTCCCATGGTTGCAGTTTTCTCTAAAGTAAATATAGATTGAACATTACTTGCACATTTAACCAGTATGATGTGAGTGGATGTGACATGAAAAACCTGCAAGACCCATGTTAATTTGAGAGAGAATTTGGTGAAAGTGAGAACCAGACTGCAGATAAGACATAGGAGAATACAGGATAACCCTGTACAGCCTCACTTACCAATAACTACTACACTCTGCTCACATTGTATAGGGCCTTGGGCTCAGGTTTCCTTCTCTCCTTCATGCCCTATGCCAGGTTTGTTCTTCTCTTTTTAGGATTTTTGTGGCTTCCAGGTATGTCCATAAAGTCTACCTAGATTCACAGCCCTAGAATGACACAACATACATTCCTTCAGGGAAATGTACTTGTATCTGGAAATTCAGACTCTGTGTCTATTTCTGCTGAGGGATCTGAAAGCCAAAGGGAAGAAACAAGCAGCTGAAAGCTATCAGAAGAGCACAATGAGATTGCTGTTGACAAGGATCCTGCAGAAGTTGGGTGTCACTCATGGAGATTAAGCAGGTCACCAAATAGGTTTCCCTGGCAGTACATCACAGGGTCAGTGGGCAATGATGCTACCTGCCCATGTGTTTTCTCCATTGTCTTCATTATGCAAAAGGGGTTCAAAAGACAGCAAGAGACACATATACTTCCATGACTGCCCTCAGCTGCAACCCTCTTGGGGGGCCTGCAGCATCATTTCCTGAAGCAACCAACAGTTGCTGGATGTGAACTAAGGACACAACCATTGCATCTGAAAAATACTGTTGTCACCACTTTGGGAGAGACTGAAAGCAATATTGTAAAGTTTCCATGTTGAATTCATAATCCAGAGCACACTGAATTCATTCTAGTCCTCCTCAGTTCTTGTGCAGTCCTTAATTGGCCAGAAGTTATGGACCTTCCATGAGTGACAGTAATGAGGCTAGAGCTGTGCTGATCCATCCAGGATGCTGCTCTGTTTTAGAGCCATGATTATGGATGTAATGAATGTATCTTTTGTGGAGCTCACCTGTCCAGATCAACTAGGATTTGTTCACACATGTGCTCCACTAGGAGTTCCAGGCCCAGGCCACATTAATGAGTCCCCAATACCTCTGGTCTAGATGCTACATAAGTCTTATTCTGCTAAAGGAGATCCTGTACAGTCCTCTTTCTAGCATACTTTGCTTCTTAGCAAGGGGACTAGCAAGATGGGTCCCATAGATTCTGCCACATATGGGTTGAAGAGTTTTGAAATGATGCAAGTGCTGGGTAGGATGACCTTCTGCTGGCTAAACCTTATTCACCACAGAGTTGTGTAGACCACATAGACAGGTTCAGGGAGTGCTGTGGATGGAGAGGATCCCGACAAGACAAGAATCATGCTTGCCTTCATGCTGTGATACTCTATACCAGCCACAACTCTTTCCTGTGTGTGCTACGCAGTGTAGATAGATTTCTGTTACCCAGATAAGGATCATTGAGATGTTGCAAAGAATATGGGTGCTCAGGATCCACCATCCACTACTACAGTTTGGGAGCAGTTGTGGGAGCTGGATCTGGTTCCTCTAGGACCTAGGTCCTGTCCTTCTAAAAAGCAATCTGACATCAAATGTTTGCAATGGATACACATTTGAAAAACATTTTGAATATTTAGAAGAATTTATTTGACATATCGTAAAAGAAAAGTAAAAAATGTGAATTTTAGTGCTTTGGTGATAACAGAAGCAAGGGGCTGTGACACAAAAAGCATTATTTTAATTTAACATTATGCAACTTTGGTGGGAAACACAGAGCTTACTGGAATATGATCTTCACTATCATGCCTTGATTTTGAGATCAGGAGTCAGAGTGTGGTTAGTTCAAGAGGGTTAGAGAATGTGACAGGTGTACAGACCATGTAGACAAATCAATGGTTAAAGATGAAGAATAGTGAATGTCACTGTAAGCTCTGTGAAATCTGCAATATTATAATCTGTTCCATTATGAATGAAACCCAGATTAAATGAACACAAACTCTTAGCCAAGATTTTTGAAAGTGAATTATCAAGATGTACATTCATGCACCAGCCTTGGTGAGACCATAAACACTGCAATGCCACAGAGCTGTTCTCAGCACCCACAGCCTTCCTGTAGAGCTTATGGGGCCCCAAAAATCCAGGCAGGTGCTGGAGAAACCATTCCAAAGTCTTGGCTGACACTAGAGTTGTCCTTGGGTCATTCTGAGTACTCATGTAGCCTGGCCAGTGATTCTTTCTCAGAATCAACAATAAGTTCTGTTGATATCTGATAGAAGTAGGCAGGGATCAATGCACCTGCCTAGCATCAAGCACACAGATGGCCAAAATGAGGCTTATGTGGTTTACAAAACACTCATAGCAGGGTTCAGAGAGGAAAGCTTTTCTTTGGTGGCTGTTTCTCAGTGAGGGGAGATGTGTATGCATAGGGTTTAAGGAAGCAGCAAGAGATGCATTTCTTCATATAGGATAAGAACATGGACCCTGACACCACACAGCTGCATGGCTCATGGACTGATACCTCATCCTCAGGTATAACCTCTAACATTTCACACTTAAGAGCAATCACATAGGTCAAGAATTTTCTCCTGTTACATTTTTCTCTTTCTTTAAAAAGTATATAGAGCAACTCTATTTCACATACTCACATTTTTATGATGATAAGCAGATTTCTTTGTGATAAGCTAAAACTGAGAATGTTTGAATACTCATTAATATATCAGTTTAAAATTTAAACTGAAGTGTATTCACTTGTTTATCTTCATGCCACCAGAGATCAAAACTAAGGCCTCATATAGAATAGTCAAACACTCAATCACTGATGAATAACTCCATCTCTATTTTTATATAATTGGAAACTGAGCAGCACAAGTTCTGTTCAAACATTACTGAGAAGGAATTTCAAATGAAACTCTCATTTAAACAAATTCATATTACATGTTCTATTTACACAAATGATGAAATAGAGAATTTAATGTAAATAGCATGAAGAAGGTCACTAACTGCCTGGTTATAGGATGCAGGAAGGAAAGTGCAGGAGAGAGGAAATTCAGAGGAGCCACAGGAATGACTGCAATATGACATGTGTGTGCACTGCTTTGGTTGTGTGTGTGACTGTGTTAACACTTCACAGGTGCACACTTTATATATAGGTACTTTATGTTTTATGTATAAATTGGATGTCACAATTAAGCAAAAAATGAAAATACTAACTCAGTTTAATTGTAATTTTCATTAATGGAGGGAGATGTTTATAAAGTTTTGATGTATTTATAGTCCATTTCTAAATCCCTCTTTTAGACCTATCATTGCCTTTAAATTACTATTTTTATTTTGATGGGATCTAACTTTTTGAACACTGTATTCAACATATTCTTGATACTAGTTCACTGGATAATAAAGGGCTGGCAAAAATTTTGTCATTCTTTAGGTGAAATAAATCAGATATAAAAGCTTAAATATCACATTGAACACTTTATCTAAAAAATCACATATATAAATAAATGAAAAAGCACAATAATAGACAGATTATAGGGAAAAAAGACAAATATTTTTCAAAAGTAAAGGAAATTAAGAGATGGAAGGACATGGGATTTGATAAAAGAACTATGTTGTTTTATTTACAGGTGTCAAGTTCCATTATACACAATAAACTCCACCAATTATAATTAATATGAAAATATGTCTGGGGACATAGCTTAGTACACAAGAGCCTGGTAGCAAGAAAGAGGTCAAGAGTTTGATCCTTGTATCAAAAAAATTAATAAGAAAAAATAAAGAAATAAGAAGGTAGAAACTGATAGTGAGATAATCACAGGTGATATCAAGAAACTCATAAGGAGGTGACCACATGAAAGCCGGTGCTGCTGTCTTTCAGGAAAGACCAGAACAGAGTAAAGTCACAGATGTTCTCACCACAGGAAAAAGGGTCTGCAAACTACAGTAGGACTGTCCAGGATTGGAGCAAGGACCCAGCCTGCTCACAGATCAGGAGAGCCAAGGCCTGGACAGTGAGGATGACATTCACACAGTCAGGTCCCACGTGGAGAACACAGCTCTTCGTATCACTCGACATTTCACATGTTCATGAAACAAACACCATGAATATAAAAAGCATCATCTGTGTATATGGACAAAAATGAAAGCTGATGAAGAACTAAAAACACAACAGAACACTGTCACATGAGTTGCCATATTCTCTTGAATGTGTCTTTGTTACCAAATTTGCTCAGTGCATTCTTATCTGCTGTTGACACTGCCTGCTTTAAGAGTCCTCCTACCACAGAGCTGTCTATATAGCTGGAAGAGATGTAAACAGGGCAGCGCTGTGCTCATAAAAACAAGCCCAGCCCTCACCCAGCAGCTTTGCAGAGGAGTCCAGCCCTGGATGCCCAGCTGTTCCCACTCGATGATCAGGTCTGAGCAAAGACAACAACTATGGATTTTGGGCTGTGTTGTGTTTTCCTATTTGCACTTCTGAAAGGTAAATTACTTGGAACAAGGGGTACAAAATGAGAAACTGGACAACAGTCAGTTATACAGTGGATATTTGTGACAGTTTCCTGACCATGATCTCTTTGTGTTTGCAGTTGTCAAGGCTGAGGAGCAGCCAGTGATGTCTGGAGGAGGCCTGGTGCAGCCTTGGGGGGATCCTGAAAGTCTCCTGCGTGGCCTTGTAATGTGGATCTCATACATCAATATCGATGTTGGTAGTGTAAACTACCCAGACTCCATGAAGGGCCAATTCATCATTTTCAGAAAAAACAACAAGAACACACTGTATCTGCAAACGAGCAGCCTGAGACCCGAGAACACGGCTGTGTATGAATGTGCAAGAGACACAGTGAGGAGGCATCCGGGTAAGATCAAACCAGCTGAGGCACTCAGGAGCAGCAGAGGGCATTGTGTCCTCACGGAAACAGACAGGGCCCCAGAAGCAAGTGCAGAAAAGGAAGCTGGCAACTGAGGACCTCTTGGTGGCCTCTGGGCTTCCTCTCTGTTTTAAAATTATTTGAGCTGAGAAGACCCCAAAATTTGGAGGCATCAGATGACTGTTAAGTATCTAAGTTCAAGTCAACATTCTCTGTGGTATTTAATTGTGTAAGTACATATTTATGTACTTCCTTTTTAATCTACTATATATAAATTCACTTGATGGATAAATATGACTTGTACATATCTTGAAGACACGCATTTTGTGACATGAACATTCCTTTAAATGAGAAATTGTCTTCACTTAAAGTGAATGTACTGATTTTATCTAGATGATTAGTGTTTTCTCATGAAGGAATAAACACTTCATTTTAGTAAATTAAGTCTGTCATGTTCTTCTTTCTATGTACTGAGTAATCACAGCCCTCTCTTTTCCTCAGCCTCTTCAGAGGACATGTTCCACTAGTTCAGGCCCAGCATCACACAGAGACCTCAGGGAGGCAGGGATAGAGGCAGCCTGGCTGGACTCAGGATAGTGTCCAGAGGGGCTTGAGTGTTCTCATCGTGTGACAGTGCATTGAGCAGGACTTTGGCCTGTGATTTCCTTCTGGACTTCAGATATTAGGAATTCATAAATATAGCAAAATACAATGTAGCCATTCTCTCTCTTTCTCTCATTCTTTCTTTCTGTGTGTCTGTCTCTCACTCACTTGTTTTATTTAATTAAGGGAAAATATATAAAGCCAGATACTTCAGTTTCATATTATTCACTATTTTTAGACTCTCAGAGTTTTGCCTTTACAAATATTCTTTCCATTATCTCAGTTTCTTGTCTCAGCTTATTCTTTATTTATCAGTCATATGTACCCAATATTACCTAAAATATTCAAATACACCTCTATACTTAGTAACAGACTTAAGGTTATGATCTTCATTGAACCAGGTACACATCTAACAAAAGAAAAGCTTTCCACACTCTCCTCCCATATTTACCTTCTTCCTAAAGGTAGAACTGAGGTGAGTTTCTCACACATAGTCCACTGTCCCTCAGATGTGGCCATGGCCCTCACAGTCACACTCATCCTGGAAATGCACCTCCACCTCCTTCCCATACTGTGCCCCCGAGCTGGGCCAGCATCATCATCAAAGTGTTTTATGGTTAAGGATTGAGATTTCCAGTCCTGATATGATGTCCCAGATGCATCTTTTGATTCCAGACCAAGATGAGGATGTTTTCCAGAACATGTCATCATCTGAGTTA
>PVLA01015643.1:0-24316 GCA_004027455.1 Hydrochoerus hydrochaeris
GAAAGTGACTCCTGGGTGCTCCGGGAGGGCCCCAGAGCCGCGGGCCAGTGGCGATGCAGCGGAGGCGGGTGGATCAGTGGTGGGGTGCACAGCGGCACCCCGAGCACGCGGGAGCAGGGTGGGTGGGAGCCCCGAGCGAACTGACGAAGCCCAGACCAGACCAGGAGCCACCGCGCCGGCGGGGAAGTCGCCTGGAGGAGGCGGGAGCTGCGGTGGCCCGCACCCCGGGGCCCGCAGTTTGGCGCGGAGGAAAGCGTCCCGGCCTCGGGCACCCGCGCGCGCCTCCCAGGGTGCAGGGTGCGTGTCGAGCCGGGTGGCGACGCCCGGCTGGCAGGACCAGCTGGGCGACGAAGGCCACGCCCCGCGGGAGCGCAGGTTCCTGCTTTCCCAGCACCGCGCGGGGACTCGGCCTCCGAGGCCGGGACAAAGCTGCGCTCGACGGCGCGGCCAGCGGCGGGGTGGGCGCCCAGCAGAGCCTGGACGGGCTCGTGGTTGCGGACCCAGCGCGGCGCGCCCACCGCCACCCCGGCAGCACCTCGGGGCGCTCACCTTGGGGGGCGTCGTGGGCCCTGGCCACGCCCCCGCGCCCCATTGGTCCGGGCGGGTGGGCGGGGTCGGGGGCAGCAGGCCAGGCGGACGCTCGCTGGCCGCCCCTGCCGCTGTCGGGACCTCGGCCTCGGCGGGACTGGCGGTCCGGCAGGGACAGACCAGCCTGTGGCCCGCAGGGCCCGCCGTAGACGCTGTCCCGGAGCCCCGACAGGTGCCGCGCGGGGGCGCCACGGGCTTTTTGCCGCGGACACAGGCGACCCCCGCCGGGTCCCGCCGGCCGCCAAACCCGGCCCGCACCCGCCGTCGGGAAGGCCCCGCCCGGCCCAGGGCGGCCCCGGAGCACGTGCGCCCCGCGGAGCGTGCGCCCCGCCATGGCCGCGCGCCCCGGGCCGCTCTGACTCCTGGGCCTGGCGCTGTGCGCGCTGGGCAGCAGCCCCGGCCCGCGCCCCCCGCACGGTTGTTCCCAGCGTCGCCTGGGCGCGCGCGAGCGCCGCGACATGCAGCGCGAGATCCTGGCGGTGCTCGGGCTTCCCGGGCGACCCCGGTTCCGTGTGCTGCCTGCCGCCGCCAGGCTGCCCGCATCCGCGCCGCTCTTCATGCTGGACCTCTACCACGCCATGGCCGGCGACGACGACGAGGACGCCGGGCCCCCGGGGCGGCATCTGGGCCGCACCGACCTGGTCATGAGCTTCGTCAACATGGGTGAGTGCGCGCGGGGACGCTGTCGGGGACCCGACGCTGACAGGGCGCCCCCTCCTAGCAGAGAGCTGCTGTGGGTTGTCTGGGAGGTGACTGGTGCCCTCCAGCCTGTCCCTCGGGGAGTGAACGCGAGGAACACTGCGCAAGGAACACTGCGCACTCCTGAGCAGTGCCAGCCCCCTGGCCAGGACAGGCACTCAAGGTGCAGGAGCCACCACTGCCACATCCTGGGGACTGCAGTGGTCGGGATATGGAAGGTCCGAGGGATGACCCGGTTCCCTGGGCAATGAGGGGGCACAGGAGCAGCAGGGATGTGGTCTACCAGATGGCCTGCAACACACCCACCAGTGGAATCTGGTGGTGTGGGGCCCACATGGGTGGCACCAGAAAGACGGTCCTGGGAGACAGAGGAGTAAACAGAGGCCGTGGTGCTGTCACTGTGATAAGGGCAGTGGTGAGAAGAGGGACAAAGTTCAGCGGGAAACCCGTGGTCACATCATCAGAGTGACCAGAGTTGACCCGCGTGCCCTGAGTCCACAGCAGCCCTTCTCTGTGCAGCAGGAAGCCTGTGGGTGGGGTGCACAGTCAGGAGGCAGCCAGGTAAGGAGTGGACACCCTCACCTCAGTGGCCTGGGGACTGTGGTCTCATCGGCCTGGGCCCTAGCACCTTCGATCCTCCTCTTTCTCCCAGGCAAAGCCTGGCTCCTCCTTTCCGCAGAAGTCCTTTCAAACCATGGACCAGTTGGTCCTAAGGTCTCAAAGATATTTTCCCACTGCTCTTTAATCTACAGGCATTGGTACTTAAGCCAGATCAGGTCTTCATCTGTGGCTGGTGACAGGCAGGGCTCTGAGAGCATGGAGAGGACCCTTGTCCAGGCCACCAGCCCCCTTCAACCACAGTTTGTAATCCTCCAGCATCATGTGAGTAGCCGTGGCCTCCATCTCCATCTCCCAGGGGAGATGTAGCCAAGCCAGGACAGACCCTGAGTGGCTGGAAATCCAGTGCTGTGACATTTCTGACCTGTCAGGCCAGGGTGGAGAGAGCTTTCTGGAGATTTTGAGCAGAGGAACATGAGGGACAAACAGCAGCAGGTTTGGGGGTCCTCAGCCATGTTTCCTACACTAGGGCGGGAAGAGGGGACAGACATACCTCTGTGTCACCACCCCAGAGCTGGCGGTGGCCTGAGATGGGGGAGCGAGCAGCAGCCCCTCACCAGTGTTGAGAGCCAGCCTGGCACAGGGCTCCACCCAGTGGGACCTGGGTGCTGCCTTTCTGCTGAGAGGGCAGGGTGGGGCTTTGAACAGAGGAGACCATATGTGGCTGCGACCAGAACTCTGTCCTCAGGACAGGCTGACCCAGGGCTCAGGACCAAGAACAGGGTGAATGGACTTGCCCAAGAATGTCCCCAGGGGAGCCACCCATCAGAATGAGTCACTGCCCAGCCCATGGCCACTTCCCCCAGCATCCCCTGGGTCAAGGCACACACAGCCCTCGTGGGAGCTGTTGCTGGGATAGAGCAGGGCCCAGCTCTGCTGTGTGACTCTTGGAAAGTTCCTAGTCCTCTCTGAGCCTCAGGCCCCTCCCTGTGAATGGGGGCTCCCAGACAGCCCGCCTCAGGGTTGGAAGTTACCTGACTGTTTGTGGGATGGGCAGGAGTCCCTTCTTTCCTTTTGGAGAGCTAACCTTGACCTGGCCACTTCGGACTCCCGTCCCTCCCAGCTGCACCCCACCTAGGTGTGGAAGTGACAGGAAATCCCATGTCTTGTAGATGCTGAAACCCAGAAGCAGATTCTAAAAGCTGACCAAGGGGTGTTTGCACCCGTGTTTAGGAGAGGAACGACCGACTACATGAACTTTCCCAGCCTCCGATAATCATTCAGTCCAGTCAATGACACATGACATTCCTTTGCCAGCTGCATTCCATGGGCTCAGAGAGGTCCAAAGGCCACCCCAGAGCCACACAGCATGCCCAGGGCGCATCCACAGCGGTTGTTTCCAGAGGCCAGCCTCTTCTCACACCGTCTCCGCGTGTTCCTTTAGGAACTGCGCCTCGGATGCAGCCACAGAGGAACAAGCAGGTCTTTGTTCAGTAGTGGCCCTGGCTGTGGGTGGCTCCTGCAGAAGGCCGTCTGTCTTCTACCTTCTCTCTGCACCCTAACTTTCTTGGCTTAAGTTGTTTGACTGGTAGTCACCCAGCCCAACTGCGAAGCTCAGGTCCCAGAACCACCGTGGAGTCTGACGGCTGTGGCACTTGGTGTCCACACCCATGCCCAGCTCTCACACCTGCGCCTCTGGCTCTGCCTCTCCTGTCAGCCCCATCTGGCCCTGAGCATCTGGGGTTGTGGCTGCCAGGCCTCTGACTGTTGATGGCAGCCTGAGGGTTCCGGAACCTGGGGTTCTCTGGGCCTCCTGCCTGGGCTCAGGTCGTTGAGGAGCAGGCACTTTAGGGAGCCAGAAGTGTTTGCAGGACCTTCGATGGCTGTGGTCAGAGCTGGCTGGCCTGTCTGCCTGTCTGTCCATCTCAGCCTGTCCTTCTTAGCTCCTCCAGGCAGGACGCAGTCATGGGGGCAGTAATGGTGAGGAGCAGATGAGTCTTGTGCCTGGTCTCCTTGTGCTCAGCACATGACCCACTTTCCTGTCCCCACGGCCCCACTTTGCTGTCCTTTCCTCTGCATGTCTTGGGCCTTCCCTCCCCTCCTTGGGCCTCTGCTTTCCATCCAGGCTGCGGTGATGGTGTTAGAAAAACGAGGCGCCTCCCAGCTGGTCCCATGGCTCTGTCAGAGGCACCTGCTCACCACACAGGTGGCCCCTGGGTGTGATTGTCTCAGACCTGTCCAGCCCCAGCTGGGGGAGGAGGCGAGGAGGACTTACTCCCCAAGGGTCCCGGGATCCTCCCACCTTGGGGCAGTGCAGAGAGGGCCACTCCAGACCGAGGGCACAGGCGCAGGCAGAATGAGCAGGCTGAAGTCTAGGCGGGGTCACAGCGGTGCCAGCTTCACTCTTTCCTGAATCAGAATAAATATTCCTGTGGCTCAGGGGACCAAGGACAGGGTGGTGATGAACTGAGCTTGTTGGATTTGGGAGATTCGGGGCTGAATGAAAACTCGGGACCTGGCCCAGATCCTGATCTGCTCTTGCCAGCCCTGTGACCTTGAAGGGTGACACATTCTCTCCTTGTTTTCAGAGCCACTTTTCTTAGTTCTCTAATAGGGAATTCTGTCATTTCACACTCATTCATTCAACAAACAATTATCAGCCCAGTTCAAGTTGCTGGGATGGAGCAGAGAACAGTGTCTGTGTCCTTAGACATGAGCCATAAAGTCCACTGTCAGGTGAGCTGGGCTGACCTTTCCACCCCCATCTGGGTGACAGGACTGGGTTGGTGGGTTCTGACTGGGGTGTCACACAGACATTATGCATCTTGACTCCAGCATCTACTCTCAGCATACTCTGGACTTTCCCGTTCATTTCTTTGAGCCTCAGTTTATTCCTCTATAAAATGGAGTTACTCATTTTTGAGACTGTGAGGACTTGTGTGAGATGCTGCCCAGTGATGGGCATATGCCCAGAACCTGATGTCTGTTCCTTCATGTGCACCTCAAAATTACTGTCATGTCTTTGCTTTCAAAAGCAGAGAGTGAGCCACAAAGAAAGTGCACAGTTTCCTAAGGCCACACAGCAGGTTGTCTCCAGGCCTCCACATCCTGAGTTTGGTCTACAGGGCAGCTGCCTCTCCAAGCAGCCCAGGACTGGCCCCGTGTTAAATGCAGCAAATACTGCTGAAATGGACCATATTGAAAATTGTCTTCATTACTTTTGTCATTGATGAGACAAAATACCTGACAAGCACAAGTTACAGGACAAAAGATCTGCTTAGCTCACAGTTTAAAGAGGGTTCAGTCCATAGTCAGGTCGTCCTCAGGCAGGGTGGCATGGCAGAGGGGCGTTGCAGAGGAGAAACAGTCCACTGTAGGACAGGCAGGAAGCAGCCAATAGCAGCAGAAGCAGCAGCAGAAATCGACAGCAGCACCCTCTTTCTGCCCCTTGTAGTCTATCCAGATAACCTGCCCTGAGGGCAGGTGCACTCACACCCTGGGTGGGGATCCCTTAGTCCCAGCATGAAACCATTAGTCCCAGGGTCACCATTACACACTCTAGGCAGTAATGGCAGCATTACACACTCTAGGTCCAGCTATTTCTGAAACCCCACCTTTGCCCATGTGAGTCTTTGGGGGTGGGTATCTAGATACAAAGCATAACATCCCACCCCTGGCCTCCAAAAGACTCATGTGCATCCCTTTATGTAAAAGGCCATCTCTGAGAGTTGCCAAAGTCCTAACAGTTTCAGCATTACTGAAAAGTCCAAGTCCCAAGTCTTCTCTGAGATTTAAGGAAAACTCTTAGCTGTGAGCCCCTAACAAATGAAAAGAAAGTTAAACGCTTCCAGTGTATAGTGGAATGAGATAGACATTACTATTCTAAAAGGTACAAATAAGGAGATATAAAGGAACAAGACCAAAGTAAGTTCCAAATCCAGCAGGACAAACATTCAATATCAAGTCCAGCATCTGGTGCCTCCTATGGCAAGATGTGAACTCCAAAGGACTTGGGGGGCTCTGCCCCTCATAGCACTGCTGATGGCTATAGCTCCCATGGCTTCTCTCTTTTGCTGGCTCTGGTCACTCCTTGCAGCTTTTCTCAGATGATCCATGTTCCTAGCTTCAAACTTCTGGGGTCTCCACTGCGCCTTAGGTTTTACATAGCTTCATAAACTGCCCTCAGGGGTCCACTGTCTGGCCTCCCAGACCTTCTGAAAATGGTGGAAACCTTTCTGACCCACAGCTCTTGCATTCTGTATGCACCTAAAACCAGCACCATGTGGATGGTGCCAAAGTCTGCCACCAGCTGAAGCACTTATCAGGTTTCCTTTTCTCTTGGCCCTAGGGGTAGAGTGTGTGGAGTGCTGAGCACTAAGCACTAAATCCTAAAGAAGAACTTCCTGAGCCCCGACCATTCTGAAACACAGTGCACTGGGCCTCCTTCTCAAAGCACAGTCTTTTACCTTTGCAATTTTGAGGCTGCAAAGGCTGGAGTCCAGCTGGATCTTGTGATGTCCTCAGGTCATCTTTTATGTTGTCCTGTTTCTTCTCAGCAACCAAGTTCCCTTCACCATCTTTGCAGTCTTCAACTGTATCAGAGCTTCCTTTTGGTTAAACTCAAAACATTTTAAGTCATTCTGCTGTGCTAAAAGCCCAGAACAGTAGCCATGGCACTGCCTTGACATTAGACTGCCTTGAAGTTTCTTTCCACAAGGTTAATTAGTCAACCACCTTTAGTCTCAACCTCAGACAAAGTGTCTGGACTTGAGCAAAATGTGGACAAATTTTCTGACAAAGCATAACATGATTTGGAGACGCATAGCCAGTAAGATCCTTCTTTCCAACAGAAACCTCCCAAGCCAACCAGCAGTAGAAGCAGGAACAGCCAGCAAGCGACAGCAGCTTCTGCTGTCCCTCTATTCTATCTGGGCTGTAAGCCTGTTGATTAGTGCCACCCACACTCAGGGTGGGGCCCCCTTAATCCTAGCATCACACTTTTAATCCCAGCCACCTCTAAAAAGCCTGACCTATGACTGAGAGAGGCACTGGGTGACCATCTAGATATAAACCATGACAAAAGTGAACATGTGCTCTAAACAGAGATTTTTCTAAAATGAGTTTTATTAATGTACATGCCTTATGAATAATTCAGATCATGTAAATTATAAATTTTCATTGTACAAAAATTCAGACCTCATATTCAGAATCATAGTATGGAATCCCCTAGTAGTCTAATCTGTACTTGAGTGAAAACCAGTGTTAATCCTTTGGAGTTACACCTCCAAACCCAAACCAGCCCTGATATTTTGTCATTACAGATACTGACATTTGTATGTGTTCATATTTTTAACAATGTGGGATGTAGATGCCAGTTGTTTTGCCTCTTTTTCTTTTATTTAACTATAATCTCTTGTCTGTCTTTAAAAGTCACTATTATTGTTACCAAGGGCCAGAAGATATTTATCTTTCTCTAGGTTGAAAGTGGGGTCCCTTTCCCCCAAACCCACCCGGCCACCGGGATGCTGTGACCTTGTACATTCCCACGACTGACCCCTTCACCTCTGAAAACAAATGAGTCTTATACATCCAACCCCACTGACCAAGGAGGAAGCCGAATCTCAAAGAGTTTAAGTGACGGCCCAGGTCCTGGGTACAAGATCTGCAGGGACAGGCATGGAAACCAGATCCCAGAGTGGGCCTGTTGTCCCCAGAGGTGGGCAGCAGAGTGCTGGATTAATCTGGAGTGGGCACACTGGCTTGTGCACCTGAGAGCTGCAAGACGGTGCACAGATTAAAGCCTGCATCTGTCTCCTCACCTTTAACTCCGGGATAATACCTGTCCCGCAGCACGATGACAGGTGATGGTCCTGAGAACTTCCAGGGTGCCGCCTGCTGGGTCCTGCAGCCAGCGCTCAGAGGGAGGGGCTGCTGTGCTGCTTGGCCTCGCCCCCACCCCCACCCCCACCCCAGGCCAAGTCATGTACTGTGAGGAGCGGTAGAGGGCACTGCTCTAAGACCAGGAGGCCTGGGTCCCACCCTGTCACCCCACGCTCAGGGGACACTGGTGGCCACCTCCATCTTCCTTTCAGCGTGGTTCACTCATTTACCCAGCTGCCTGCCGTGCACACTGCTGACAGCTCACAGCCGAGTTCTTCTCTAGGGACTGATTGCCTGGGTCTGAAGTTAGAGCCCTCCCTGGGCCCCACCTCCAAGGAGCGCTCCGTGTGAATAGCTGGCTGCCAGGCACCAAGAAGGAACAGCTCTAAAGGGCCACTTGCCCCAGAGCTTCCGGTGCACTGGCAGTTGGCTGAGGCTTTGTCACAACTGCATCACCACTGGGCTGTGTCCAAACCTGCTCCCTTCATTCCCTGCAGACCATGGTGACCCATCCGGTCAACCTTCCCACTGAGTCTGTGGTCCAGGGGCCCAACCTAAGATGACACTGACAGGATTATTGTCTAAATTATTTAAATCCCCCCCCAAAAAAAAAACAATTATCCCATCCCCCGTGCCTCAGTTTCCTCATCTGTGTCACAGGCTGGCTAGGAGTATAAATGAGTTCAAGGTGCCAGCTTAAACTTGCTGAAAGGAGTGCCTGGCACAAGCTCGGTAAATGTCAGCTTTGTTGGTTTCTGTTTAGCCAATGGGCAGCTGGTTAGCGGTGAGAGCCAAATAAAACAGCCATTTCCTTTACCTGCTAGCTCCATCTGAGCAGCCCAGGACCCTGCACACAGTAGGGTTTGGGGAAGCTGAAGGCTGCAAGCCCTGAGGATGGAAAGTGGAATGGTAAGAGCTTTAAAGTAGCTGTGTCAGGCCTTAGCAAACGCTGCCGGGAGCCCGCCGTGTACTGTTTCCCTTCCTGGTTATCTCGAGAGCCAGTAGGAAGCATGCCAGGCCCCAGTTCTGCTAGTCTTACTGGGAAGCATGGGAAGATAGGTTCACAGACGGTGTAAGTTGTCAGGGAATGGAGGAAATGGCCACTCACCATGACACCAACCTGGGAGTGAGGGTTCAGTGGAGCCAAAGATAGATCACTGTCATTTTGGGGAGAAAATTAGGCCAAAAGAGCAGGGAGACGTGGCCCTGTGGCTGGAGCAGACATTTATACTGGATCCTAAAAGTAGACGGAGTTGGCTTCACGGAGGTGACAGGAGAAGGTGTTCAGGCAGAGCGCAAGAGGAAGGAGGAGGTGGGTTCCGTGTGCTCGGAACGCCAGTTCCTCAGGTGAAGTCTAATCCTGGCTCTTCCTGCTCAGGACTCTTCTGTGTGTTCCTTCAGGCCAGAATAGAGTTCAGGTTCCCCAGGCCTGGCATTCAGAGGCAGAATTCCAGCCCAGCTCAGGCATCTGTGTCCCCATGACACCCCCCCACCCCACGGGGCCCTGCTGGGCAAACAGATATGTTAGCTTCCAGGCGTACCTTGTCGGTTCTGATCCCACCTTGGTCACCTCTAGCTGTGGCCTCATACAAATTAGCTGTCTTCCTTGATCTTTGATGTTCTCATCTATAAAACAGGGTGAATAATGTGTCTCCCAGCATCGTCATGGTAGACTTTGTTGACATCCACTCTCTGGTGTGGACCCCTCTCTGGTTGTGCTCTGTGTGACCAGTAGTTATAGTATGCCACCGTCAAGATCAGGTTCTAAAAGACTGCAGCTTCTGTTTTCTTGCTTTCCCATTTGGGGGAGACATGTGGTGAGCACAGACCCTATAGAGATGCCCACAAGTGGGGAACACAGGTCGGCTGTCATAGGCCACATGTGTGAGCTCAGAAGCCAGCGCTGGGAGTCCATCAGGTCTTTGGAGAGACTGTCACCTTGGTTGTGACTTCATGAAGACCCTGACCTAGACCCAAGCACCTAGGCTCCCAGCCCCAAAAAATGATGTGAAGTGAATAATTGCTGTTTTGAGCTGCTCCATCTGAGTAATTTGTCACAAGGCGATGAGAACCAATACACAGAACTCACATAAGCATTAAGAGGAATGGCACCTGCAGCATGCTGAACACGGTGCTGTCAAGGTGGGAATCAGCACACTGCTTCACCTCAGTGCCTTTGCCGAGATGACCGCTCTCCATTTCTGCCTATCAGAACTTTTCTGCCATTGTTGAATGTTTCTAGAAAAGCGTTCTCTGACCTCTTCTGCCCAGGCACCCCTGTGGACAGACAGCGCCTCCTCCACTGTGTGTCTGTTAGGCCCCCAGTCTCTGCCTGTCTGCAGAGCCAGCCCTCTTCCTCCGAATCCTGGGGAAGCCTGAACAACCTCTGCTGTAATCAGGGTGTGCAAGGAAAACAATTTAATACAGGACACATAATTTATAGGACTATTTGATAATAGTCATGCAAAGAGTCAAATGCAATAGAGTGCAGGAAATCTGTCTACACACTAGTGACTCAAAGAATCCAGCTGAAGACATAGAGCCCATGACAGTGCCCCCACAAGTCCAACCAGAGGCCTAGAGAGTCTCATGAAAGTGTTTCATGGGTCTGCGCTGGGAAAAGGCCCGCAGGTCAGTGGTGGAAGCTAGGAAGTCTGTGCCAGCCCGGATGAAGGATCTGCGCCAGTGGGCTAAGGGAGCTGCACTGAGCCAGGAAGTGATGCCCAAAGTAAGGACCAGAGCTCCCCTGAAAAGTACTGCAGCCATCCCCAGCGACAGCAAGGCGCCGAGCTCCTCCGATGACAACAGCCGAGTTCATATCAGGGAGCTGGTGTGACAACTTTCTCCAGGAGATCGAACCGCGCACCATCTGCATCTCAGGAAAGCAGCTCACCAAGCTCCTCCGGCAGAACCAACACCACCACACCTTTCTCTACAGTTCGCCTTTTTATGTTGTCGGCAACAACTCTCAGGTGGGCCCTCCACAGCCAGCACCACGCTGACTGAATTCAGCTGGGTGTTAGAAGCTGGCCACCAGTTGTCAACCCACCACAACCTCAAATGGCCGATCAGACTCTTCCGGTACCCCGTCCGCTCTGTCCCGGCCCTACCTGGAAGGTGCTCTGCGCAGACTGGTAGGGGCAAGAGCAAGGGGAACCCGACAGGAGGCAGAGAGTCCCTGGGCAGTGAAGGCTGGGGCTCTGGGGTGGGACAGAGGTGGGCTGGCCCACTTGTCTTTGTGGTGCTGACCATAACTGCAGCACCTGCCTGAGCCCTTCCCTGGGCCCCAGCCCTGCAGGCCCTGCTGGAGGAAGGTGACTTCAGCAGCCATCTGCAGCCCCTGTTGACAGAGGAAGCTTGCTGACAGGTGACCCCTCCATCCAGGTGTTGCCATCTGCTGAACCCCAGGTTACCCGCATCATATTGGCCCCATGCCTGAAAGTTCACAGTAGGGACCTTAACCTCACATGTGACCAATCAGCAAAGTTACTGCCTCTTCTGGGCCTCAGGTTTCCCATCTCGGCAGGGTTGCCCCGAAGGTCTTCCCAGTTCTGCATAGAGAAGGTGCCACTCCTGCTCACGGATGGGGGTTCCTTTGGGGTGAGCCACAGAGCGGGGAGGCCTACCCAATCCACCTCTTCATGAAAGCCTCTTTCCCACAGCAAGACAGGATGTGTCTCCATGACCAGGCCTTTCTGGAAACACCCCACAGTTCAGTTCTTTCCTGGGTTTCAACTGGAAGAATCATGTTCTTCTTGGTCATATCTCCTGAGAACTATTTTTGACCTTGGCGGACTTGATGTGGTGGCCTGTGTGGGTGTTCCCTTTTAATTTGGGGTCTGAAGCCATCTGAGGACTGGGCCAGTAATTATGTGTTCAGAGCCATTTATGGAAACAGCTCGTGAAGAAGTCAGCAATGAGACCTGGCTGGGAATACCTCCGAAGAGGCCCTGGGCCTGCTCTCCACAGCGCTGAGATTTCTGGCAGGAGAAAGCCCTTCAGCACATGCAAGTGATAGCTTACCAGTCCTGTGGCTCCTCCAGGGGCCTGCAGGGTCCACAGAGATGGGGTCTTGTTTTAGGTGTGAAGTGGGCCCCTGGGCCTTTGCTACCAGCAGGACCAGCCAGACAGGCCCAGCCTGTCCACCTCAGGGGTTTCTGGGGAGCCTGTTCCCACCCTCAGATGCCAGGCTGGGAGAAGAAACAAGTCCCATGGCAGTGGGAAAACATCAGTGGCCTCTCAGGGAGACACACTTGACATGCAAGTCACTTCCAGACCAGTGTTGCCCAAGCCTAAGGGGCTGTGAATGCTGGACACTGAGGTGCTGTCCTGGGAACAAGCAGCCCTCAGGAAGAACAGGCCTCATGTGGGCCCCCGGAACACAGGGCCTTGATGAGTGGGATGCTGGAGCCGCCCATATCACCTTATGTGCGCAACCTCTGCCCTCAAAGAGCTCATTGTCCAGAGGGGCCGCTATGCTAGGGGCGTGACCCCCTGGCTCAGGGAAGAGGGACAGACCAACAACCTGGACTGTGAGTGGCCAGAGGAGGAGGAGGCAGTTCCTCAGTGGGTCTGACGGGAAAGCAGCCTTTAGAAATGACAGGAGACGGGCTCTTGAGGGGTCCTCTGGAAGATGTCTTCAGGCAGAAGGTACAAGAGGTCACGATAGACAGAACGACAGACATCTGGCCAAGTGTCCTTCTATGGGTGGCTGGGGGCACTGGATGGGTTTGCTCGGAGGCAGGATGGGTCAGACAGGACAGAAGGATCTATTCCCCTGACAGCCACTCTGAGCTGGAGCTTTGTCTTTTGAAGTCTTACTTTTTGGTCAGAAACGAGACAGATTTAGGTCTCCTGGGTAAGTCTAATTTCATCTAGGGAAGAAAAATAGCCAACACTTCGTTAGTGCCAGGCAGATGAATGCAGGGTTTGGCTTCAGGAGATGTAGCCTGTGAGTGGCGGGCACAGGTCCTGGGATATGGATGGGCAGCGTGGCCAGGGATGCCGCCTCCTGCCCAGAGTGGACCTTTCCCGGAAGCGTGGGAGCCGGAGGTGGTTTCGTCAGAGGGCGGAGGATGAGGCCCAGGGTTCTGTCGGCACATGTTGGTGATTCATAATTGTTTATTTTCCTGAGAGCCACACATTAAGGCAGTTCAAAAAGTAAATGTATTTGCTGCTTCCTCAGACAGAAGTGGGTTCACTGAACATTTTGGGCAGCTTTTATAATTTGTGGAAAACAAACTTTTAGCAGGACCTATGGAACCAGACCTAGCTTAACTGTGAAAAGCACAGGTACCCTCTCCATTACTCTTGAACTCATGGCCTTATCTCTTCCATATCACCTACAAAAGAAGCAACAATTTTATTTTACCTATTTCTTTTTAAAATCATAGTCCATTTCCTTCATCAGACCTTCAATTCCTTTAGTGCAAAGACCTTATCAGCCATGTTCACTGCAGTCTTCCCAGTGCCCGGAGCAGTTTTGTACATAAACAAATGAGTGCCTAAATATGGCCATTTAGAAAAAAGATATTTCAAAATCTTATTCTGACTGAAAAGTGAGCCACCAGAGATAGCCTGACATGCTGGGGACCCTGCACGTGCCATTCCTTCTCCTCCCTGGTCTGGGGGGAGCCTCCCACCTGCTCCTGCCCAAATGTGCCGTCCTGCCCTGCCCTGCCCAGCACAGCTGTGTGACTGTCCATCCCTGGACCAGGTCCCCACCATGAGGACAGGAAGTGCTCCCCACATCCGCCCGGCTGCACAACCTGGTGCTTTTCTAAACTTGACTTGTGGTCACTGAGCCCAGTAGCCAGAGAGGGTTTTAAAGACTCACACACATATAATTAAAATCTCAGTGTTGGGTTGTGGGGAAGGCACTTGGGCGGCTCCCACCCCTGCTTTCCGGAAACACAGATTTTTGGCTTTTGAAAGTGACAAGAGGCTAAAGGGAGACTGCCCTAAATATACCACCCTGGGCATTTCCGTGCAGCTGGGCAAATGTGGGATTTGTTCCTGAGGGCGGCCTTTGCACAGACAGAGGCTGCCTCTGCCAGTGGGGCCCACTCGGCCCCCACCCTGCCTCTGCAGGGTCCTGCAGTCCCCGCCACAGCCTGCACTGCTGCTCACCGGCCAGAGGCACAGCCACCTCCGCAGCCCAGGATTCCAGCTCACAGGCAGGCCCGGCCAGCCTCACTGCAGCACTGGGGAGTTCCCAGCCTCCTCACAGCACACACCAGGGCCCTCTGCCCGCCAAGATGCCTGCCCATCCTTCAAGGCCAGTTCAGAAGTCACACCCCCTGAGAAGCCTGCTCGGATTCTGCCACTTGTGGGTCCTTTCAGTTTCCCCATCCCTTGACTGGGCTTCCCCAGGAGCTTGTTGTCCTACCCTGGGATTTATTCTTCATTCTGCCTTCCTCCTACCTCCTCCCCCTATCCTCTGAAGGGAATTTACAGCTTCTGCCAGGGAGTGTCCCTCCCTGCCCTTGGGACCCTCTGCCCTCGGCCTTGCTCTGCTGGGCTGTCCTCTGCAGCAGCCTCTCCCTGGACACTGAGGCAGATTGCTACTTAACCCTCAGGTCTGGCTCAGCTGTCAGATCAGAACTCTCCACTCCCCACTTCCTGCCCAGAAACAGGACGGGCCTGGAATGGCCCCTGTCTCACTGCAGTGAGCCACTTATGTGTCTGCTCCCTTTCCTCCTGGGCTCTCACAGCTGGGCCTGTCCATTGTCTCCTTGGGGCTCCCAGGGCCAGCAGGGCACTAGTAGGGGGTTGCAAGTGGGTTTGGGGACATGGGGTCTGTTGAGCATTTGCCAGAGCTGCTCACTAAGCGACCTGGTGGAGGGAGCCCTGTCTACACCTGGGGCAGAGCCTGGAACAGGCTGTTTGCAGAAGGGGAAGCGGCCCTGACCAGGCTGCCTGGGTTCCTGCTCCAGAGCCCAAACCATCCCAGCTGCTCTTAACCGCCTGTCTCCGGCTTTGTTTTCCAGTGGAACATGACCATGCCCTGGGCCACCACGAGCCCCACTGGAAGGAGTTTCACTTCGATTTGATGCAGATTCCGGCAGGGGAGGCAGTCACGGCTGCCGAGTTTCGGATTTACAAGGTGCCCAGCACCCACCCACTCAACACGACCCTCCACGTCAGCGTGTTCGAGGTGGTTCGGGAGCGCTCCAACAGGTGCCTCTCCTCGGCCCAGGGCTGTCCTCCTGTCCCTCGGTCAAGGCTCAAGCAGTGTGTCCTGCTCAGTCCTGGGCTGGGGGAGCGTGTCCCAGAGGAGGAAGGGGAGCTGCCTGGGAGAACAGCCTCAGAGGTGGGAAAGATGCTGGGCCTGAGTGGCCCTGCCCTGCCTTCCTGGCTGTGGGGCTTTGGATGGGTCCCTGAGCCATTGTGCCTCAGTTTCCCCACCTTCACACAGGCACAGAAACATGGTTTGGGGCGGAGTACAAGTGACATATGGCAGAGAAGGAGCCCAGGGCAGGGTAGCTGCCTCAGTAAGGGTCCCCAGAGGTAGCCGGGCTGGCCCTCTACCCTTGGTTAATTGTTCTTTCGTGTCCACAGGGAGTCTGACTTGTTCTTTTTGGATCTTCAGACCCTCAGAGCAGGAGAGGAGGGCTGGCTGGTGCTGGACGTCACGGCAGCCAGTGACCGCTGGTTGTTGAACCGTAACAAGGACCTGGGACTCCGCCTCCATGTGGAAACCTTGGATGGTGAGACTCAGGGGCTCAGCCAGGGCTCTCACCTGGGCTCCAGCACGTGGTTCCAGCAGAGGCCCTGGCCCTGGGGAGCAGCCTCCCTGTCCCCTAGGTGCCTGTTCTATCCCAGCTGTGCCCACTGTGAGGACTCAGTGGGGGGAGCATGAGGTCTTGAACCGAGGGGGCTCCCAGACAGGGCCACGGTCCCTCCTGTCCTCCTGTAGAGGCTGTGAGCTGCTGAGGGGGAGCGGCAGCTTCCTCCCCAGGAATGAGGCAGCCTTGGCACTGGGTGGGTCTGGTGGGAAGGGGTGGGGCAACCAGACCATTGGCTCTGAGTGGGAGGGGCCTGGGTGGGAGTCCTGGTGGCTCTCTGATGTCCTGATGTGGTGACCTCAGCATGTTACTGACCCCCCACACACACACACCTCTGTTTTCTCATCTGCAGATGAGGTTCGCTCACTGGCACACAGGTGTTGGGGGAGAGCTCCCTTTGCACCAGGCTGTGAGGATAGAAGGGCCAAAGTGGCACAAGACTGGCTGCCTGAGGTCCAGCAGGGGGCCACATGGAGGAGGAGGTTGGGCTGGGAGGGCTGGGAAGGAGAGGAGGCTGGGACAGGTGGGCAGAGGTCACGTCAGGGTGACCAGGACAAGGTGTTTGCAGGTTTGAGGGTAGTTGATCTAACAGCAGTGAGGGATGACGGGCTCTCACTTCGCCCTCCCTCCCGTTGGTGTTGCCCCAGCAATGGTGATGGAACCCAAGGCCTCTCCAATGCCAGGCAAATGCTCTACTGCTCAGGCGGGGCTTGGGTGTTTGAGAGACCCCCTCTGTGAGTACAGTTCCTGGGAGGAGCCCAACTCCCGTCCCCTCCAGGGAGCTCCAGCAGGGAAGGAGTGGTGGGGCCACCCTCACTCTCCCAGGTGTCAGCAGGATGAAACACGTGTGCCACCTGGCACCCAGTGCCCGTTCCTTGAGGGTGGCTATCAAGGCACCCGGCGACCTGGCCATAGGCCCTCACCGTCTCTAAAGCCGGCAGGGCCTGGAGTGCCTGGCCAGGCTCTGGGGCAGGCAGGGGAGCGGGACGCAGGCGGGCGCCTCCCGCAGAGCGTGACCCCACGCGGGGGTCCTGCCGCAGCCTCCCGGCTCTGTGACGCGCGGCGGTTGCTGGCGGCGGCGGCGCTGCGGGGGTTGCTGGCGGCCAGGCTCCCAGCCAGTGTCCCCCTCGCCGGCCTCCGGGACGATGGCGGCGCTGCGGCTCCTGGCGGCGGCTCTGGGCAGCCGCGTCCCCGCCGGGTGCTCGGGGCCCGCGCGGTCCCTGGGCTGCGCGCGCCGCTTGGCCACCAGCTGCCCCGCGCGCGTCCAGTTCTTCGACCCGGGGGAGGCGCTGAAGGGCGTCTCGGACGGGGCGACCGTCATGGTCGGGGGCTTCGCGCCGTGCGGGATCCCCGAGAACCTGAGCGCCGCGCTGCGGGACACGGGCGTGAAGAACCTGGAGGTGATCAGCACCAACGCGGGCGTGGCCGACCTCGGCCTCGGCGTCCTGCTGACCGCCAAGCAGGTGCGCCGCGTGGTCCGCTCCTACCTGGGCGAGAGCGCCGTGTGCGAGCAGCAGTACTTGGCGGGCGGGCTGGAGCTGGAGATGACGCCGCAGGGCACCCTGGCCAGCGCATCGGCGCGGGCGGCGCCGGGGTGCCCGCCTTCTACACGCCCACGGGCTACGGCACCTTGGTGCAGGAGGGCGGCGCCCCATCGCCTGCTACCGGGACGGCCACTTGGCGGAGCTGAGCCAGCCCCGGGAGGTGCGGGAGTCGGCGGGCGGCACTACCTGCTGGAGCACGCCCTCCGCGCCGACCTCGCCCTGGTCAAGGGCTGGAGGGCCGACCGCGCGGGCAACGTGGGCTTTCTTCCGCGGGAGCGCCGGGAACCTCAACGAGCCCATGTGCAAGGCGGCCGACGTCTCGGTGGTAGAGGTGGAAGAGATCGTGGACGTGGGCACCTTCGCCCCGGAAGACATCCACGTGCCCAACATTTACGTCGACCGCGTGCTAAAGGGGGCCAAATACGAGAAAAGGATCGAACGTTTAACCACGCGCAACGGGCAAGGCGCGCCAGCCAGGGACCAGGGACGCGGGCGACACCAGGACTCGGATCATCAGGCGGGCGGCTCTGGAATTTGAGGACGGCATGTACGCCAGTCTGGGCATCGGGATCCCTCTCCTGGCCAGCAGCTACATCAGCCCCAACATGCCGGTTCATCTGCACAGCGAGAACGGGATTCTGGGCCTGGGCCCGTTCCCCTTCGAAGAGGAGGTGGACGCGGACGTCATCAATGCAGGCAAGCCGACAGTCACCGTGATTCCCGGGGGCTCTTTCTTTGCCAGCGATGACTCCTTTGCTATGATTCATTCGCGGGGGACACATCCAGCTGACCATGCTGGGCGCCATGCAGGTTTCCAAATACGGAGACCTGGCCAACTGGATGATACCCGGAAAGAAGGTCAAAGGGATGGGCGGAGCCATGGACCTGGTGTCCAGTGCCAAAACCAGGGTGGTGGTCACTATGGAGCACTGCACGAAGGCAAAGACCCCCAAAATCTCGGATAAGTGCACCATGCCGCTGACCGGGAAGCGCTGCGTGGACCGCATCATCACCGAGAAGGCACCGGAACAGAGGGCTGACGCTGGTGGAGCTCTGGGAGGGCTCCACAGTGGAGGAGGCCAAGGCCAGCACCGGCTGTGTCTTTGCCGTGTCCCCGGATCTCAGGCCCATGCAGCAGGTGGCAACATGAGCCAGGAGCAGCCACCCACGCTGTGCTCCTGGGCCTCTCCTGGGGTTTGGTGGGGAGGGAGTGATAACCGCAGGGGGCGCTGTCAGGCACTCAGCTGGTGCTGCTGTCCTCTCAGGCTTTCCACTGCGGGATACTCTGTCCTACCAGAGCCAGGGGAATTTAATTAAAAACCAAAGGAGTCACCGAGTCTACTCATGTGTCCTGTGAGTACTCCAGAGCCCCTGCTCCCATCACTGAGGACGCGGGTGCCTGCTCCACCATCAGCGATGTTACGGAGAATCACATGGGCCCCAGATGGTCCCCTACAGGCTGCTGGCCCACTGTTCCCCTCACAACTGGATTGCGAGCTGTAGGGGGGATGATATAGGAGAAAAGAAACCCCCTACTCAGAGTTCTCCTAAGGTGCCATTTTACTGCCCCCGTGAAAAGCGTGCAGAGCTCAGTGCGACTGCGCAGCAGAAGGGCTGCCTCGGGGAAGCTCCTCCCTGCAGCCCCTCTGCTCTTCTGCTGGGCCTTCTGTCCCTGGCTCTGCTTCCCTCTGTCCTGCCCTTTTCTTCCTGTGTGCCTCTCTGACAAGGGAGGTGGGGCCATCTCCACGGGACAGGACCTGGTAGTGGGAGGGGTGGAGGGTGGACAGTGGTGCTGGGACCCACCTGGAAGGGCCTCTCCACACAGTCCCTGTGTGTCGCCCAAGGCTGCGGCTCTTGCTAGGAGAAGATCTAGGAACCTAACCGATGGCAGGGTCACGTTGTCCCTGCTTAAACTGCTGCGTCACACAGCACCCACACCAGACAGTTCTGATGCCCCAAACTGGCCTTGTGTGACATCCTCCCTCCTAACCCAGCAGGGCTGTGGGACATGCATGCCATCCTCAATCTACTGTCACACACACTGCTGTGAAAAAGAAAAAGAGCCCACATGGAGCAGGGGATGCAAGCTGGCCACAGGCGGCTATTACAAGGGTCCCCTTGGACCGTCACCCCAAGGAAAAGCCAGGTCCTGGACTCCAGAAATAGAGAGGGGACACAGCCAGTCAGAGTGGATAGGATGTCATCTGGCACAGCAAGCTGCACCTCTTGGGCTTCTTGGGGCATCTGATCTGCACTGAGTATCAGGAGGAATCGTTAGCAGCAGTGGGAAAAAAGGCTGAGGTCCAAGAGCGGACAGGTGGAAGGTCCACCGGGAGAGGAGATGAATGGGGCCCTGCTTCTCAGGTGGCCAGGTCCGAGGAGCTGACCTAAAGGACTAGGGAGTTACCACATCTGGAATTCCCTTGAGACTTCAGCCAGGCCTCTGGATTGCCCCTCAGTGTGGCTCTGGAGTCACTTCCTCTTGCAGGCTGAGGTGGGCAGAGGCTGCAGGAAGAGAGGGCACCAGGGCAGAAAGAAGCCTGGCAGAGGGTGGAGACAAAATGTGGCTCAGCACTGTTGGCAGAGAGCCTGGTCCCTGAGCTTCTACCTGTCTTTCTGGGATGGTGGTTGCCCATAGCTGAATGCCCCACTGCCACCACCAGTGGCCTGCTAGACCTTCCCTGCAGCCAGCAGAAGCCAGGAACCTGCCCAAGGATGGGCTGGCAAAGAGCAGAGCTGTGGCGACAGGGAACTCTGGGCCCAAGAAGGGGCTGCTTCTCCAGGTTCTGAGAGAAGACAGTGCCAGTCCCCTAGCCCTCCTACCTCTACCGCAGATAGGCCACTGCCACCTACTGGGCAATCACTGAATAGCATGGCTCTGCCGCTGTTTGCTCTGCTCTCTCTGGGCCTTAGTTTCCACTTCTGTAAAATAAGAACCTTGGATGAGCTGTATCCAAGGGGCATCAGTCTTGCTTACCTGATGTACCAGAGCAACCCAGACCCACCCAGTCCGCTGTGAGGATCTCTACAAGGCTCTTCTATGTCATGGATCTAATGTCATTTGCGTTGCACTCAGTGGACCCCAGGAGGCTCTGAAAACAGCTGCACAGAAGCAAAGCAAAGCCAGAAGTGGCCGAGAATACTGAACACACCATGCCCACGGGGGCCAGGGCTCCAGGGGGCTACACAGTACTGCAGGCTGCCCTGAATGTAGGCCATCTGTGTGTCAGCAGTCTGTGGGGTCTGCTCCAGTGCCTGGCATTGTGCCCATGGCCACCTTGCTCTCACTCGTTTCGTCCCCTCCCTGAGGAGACCTCCCTCACCTTATCCTCTGCGCCTGCAGCTCTGCCTCCTTGCAGCACCACTGCCTCTCCGTGGCTTCAGCTGCCATGTCCCAGGATCCCTGCATGGCTTCTCTGGGCTTCCTGCAAGTACCAGCCCAGCAAGTCACAGCCCCTGTCCCTGCAGCTCTGCCCACATCCCTGAGGCAGCCTCAGGGCCCAGCATCTTTGTTTGTGGCAGGTCAAATGTTAGCTTCTGGCTGATAAGTTGTTCTATTGAGTGGCCCAGGGACTCCTGGTCTGATGAGGGGTGACCTTCTAGTGGACTGTGAGTGGGGCTGGCAGTGTCCTGACCCTGGTAGGCTGCAGCTGGGGTGGATGGACCTGTGTATACACCATGCCTATAAATGTGCACATGGCTGTGTGCTTATGTGCATGCACGCATAGGTGCGGGGGCAAATCTGTGTGTTGGTGCTCACAATGGGAAGTGCAAGTACTCTTATGTCAATGAGTGTGGCTTAAAGATATAAGAGTGAACATCAGTGTGTAACTCAGGGTAAACATTTCCACACAGGTTCGATGAGAAGAGGGTATTTTTTTGTCCTCATAAGCAAGGCAAGGAAAACCTGGCTCTTAACAGGAAGCTCCTACCTGTGGAAGGGAAGGCAGATCTGCTCAAAGGCACTTTATGCATTTAAATGGTTTATTGTGGCAATGTATTTTAATAACTGCAGAAAGGTTTATGTTAGAAAGTTGAAAAAGTACAGATGACTTTGCTCTACTGGTAACTGCATAAAAATGTAAGTCAGCACATGATAATAGACCAGGAAAATTAAAAGAAGTGTATGGGGGTTGGAGAGAGACTTTATAGATCATATAGTCTTTTTTTCAGAAGTTCTTTTACTGTGGTTATTATAGTGCTTTTACAATAAATAAATAAGAAAAAAAGGAAGCTATGCACAAGACAAACCAGCATAGGAGGACCGTCCTGGGGGCACAGGTGTCCCTCCCCAGCAGGTCACCCCAAGGAAGGGCCAGATCCTGGACTCCAGGGGGATGGAGGGGATCCCTGGGGTGTGGGGAGGTAGCCTGTTGGGGTAATGGAATGTCACCTGGCACTGTGAGCTACACCTCTGGGGCTTCTGGGGGCACCCGATCTGCCCTTGGCATCAGAAATCTCCAGCAGCAGTGGGAAGAGGCCAAGGTCCAGAGCAGGCAGGAGGGCAGCCAGGAGAGCCCAGTGTTACAGGCTGGTGACCTCCTCAGGTATCCACACCTTTCTTTCCTTCTAACTATCACCTTGGCCAGTGGACATGAACTAGGGCTTCCCAAAGGGGCTGACACGGGCTGAGCCGGGCTCTGGACCTTGTCCCGATGTCTGCTCTGCTGGCACTGCTGCCTCTTGTTGGGGGCAGTAACTGCCCTATTCTGGGGTCATGCTGGGCAGAGTTGGTGCTGACTGCTCAGTGTCTTGGGCTAGTGCTGCCGTCAATCCCACATTCACCTCCTCAGAAAGCACAGCAGATAACAGGCCACCGGCCTTGGTCCTGAGGAGGGACCCTGGTTCCAAGTCACCAGCAGTGGGCCTGGTCATCAGTGAGTGGGCTGAGGGGTCTTCTGCAAAGTAGGAATTATGGGGCTGCTGTGGGAGACTAAAGAGGGAATTAGTGAGGAAACTGAAGCCAGCTCCATGCTTCACACATGCCTAGGTCACAGTTATCCCTGACTGTGACACCTGCACACCCAGCACCCGCTTCCCAGACCTGCCCTTCAGAGACCTGGGCTGCAGCTACCACTGCTGGCTTCAGATGAGGAAACTGAGGTGCAGGGTGCCCGCAGGTCCTCAGCCTCCAGCTCCACCAAGGAGCAGAGGTCCTTGCAGTGTGTCTACAGCAGGGCCACCCCCGTGAGTGTCCCTCTGTCCTGTCTCTCTCTCAGGGCACAGCGTAGACCCGGGTCTGGCCGGTCTGCTGGGGCAACGGGCACCACGCTCCAGACAACCTTTCATGGTCACCTTCTTCAGGGCCAGCCCGAGTCCCATCCGTGCCCCTCGTGCAGTGCGACCCCTGAAGAGGAGGCAACCAAAGAAAACCAACGAGCTTCCGCATCCCAACAGACTCCCAGGGATCTTTGGTGAGTGCTGGGCTGGGCCCTTGGTGGTCTTGCTGAGAGCCACTTGACCCTGTGTGCCAGAGTGGCAGGGAGGGTGGGCCACAGTCCCAGGCATCTCCAGAGCCAAGCAGGAGAGTCCATGGGGTGGCCGAGCATGCTGTGGGGCTGCCCGTTGGAGGTGCCAGAGCCCCCCAGTCTGAAGACAAGGCAGGTGTGGCTGGGCACAGAGCAGTGATTTATGAGAACCAAGAATGTAATTTCCTATTGCTCACTTATTGACCAACGAGTCTGTGAGGGCACCCCGCACAGCCTGGGATCCCCCTGTGGTAACTGCACAGAGCCCAGAAAAGACCTGTGCTGTCTGTCCCTGCAGATGACATCCACGGCTCCCATGGCCAACAGGTTTGCCGGCGGCATGAGCTCTATGTTAGCTTCCGGGACCTGGGCTGGCTGGTGAGTGCGACTCTCCTGACTGCTGTTCACCTGCAGCTCCTGCGGGGTCTCCAGGGGGAAGGGAGGAGCACATTTCCTTCTCCTGGGGCTCCGAGTTTTCTAAAGTGTGGCTGTGTCACTTTCATGGTGTGAATGTGGCTTTTTGTATACACAGAAACCACAAGCATAGGACTACTGAGTCCTCAGCTAACCAAACTCTCAGCCCTACAAAAGGGAAGCTGAGCTGGGTGGGTGGAGCCTCCAGGCATTTGCTGAGACTCCAGCTCCAGGATGGGTGGGCAGGTGGGACAGGCTGGGGTGCAGCGGGGCAGAGCTGTGGCCAGCCCTGTGTGTAAGCGTCATTGGATGGATGAGGCCTCTGGGGTGGACGCTGCCCAGGGGGGCTGAGAGTGGAATTGGAGGCCCAGAGGCTCAGGGAGGGGGTGGGGCTGCCTTGGGTCATCCTGTGACAGGTGCTGGGCTGGGGGCTCTGGGGACACACAGATGGGACTTACCTTCTCCCATTCCCCAGGACTGGGTCATCGCCCCCCAAGGCTACTCGGCCTACTACTGTGAGGGAGAGTGCGCCTTTCCACTGGACTCCTGCATGAACGCCACCAACCACGCCATCCTGCAGTCCCTGGTCAGTACTGCAGCCATCCTGCCCCAGCTTGCTGGTGGGGGCCCTGCAGACAGGGGCTGGTCAGCCGGGAAAGAGGTGACAGCAGCCACACAGAGGGGCTGTCTGCAGGGACTCAGTCGTGCGGGTCGGACTCCACATGGTGGGGTCGGGTAGGCAGGTGGATCTGTGCATCTGGAGCTGAAAGTGAGACGCAGGAGTCCTGGGAGATGCAGCTCATGGATGGTCTTTAAGTCCTGAGGACAGAGGACACCTCAGGGGGAGCCAGCAGCCCAAGAGCCTGGACAGGGAAAGGTGCCATGGGGGATGGTGGGGCTGGAGGAGGCCACAGCACAGAAGGGGAGGGAGCCTTGAGGTCCCGAGGGCCAAGAGGAGAAGGCGGAGAAGGCGGGTCCCTGGGGGCTGACCTCTCAGTGTCGCTGTCCATACAGTACCCGTGGGGTCTTCCTACTGCACAGTCCTGCCCACGCCCTTCTCAGCCAGGCAGCTGTGCCTTTCCTGTTACTCCCAGATGAGGTCAGCTGCCCCATCCAGGATCCCCCTGCCACATGTGTTTTGTTTTGTTTTGTTTTGTTTTTGAGACACAGTCTCACCATGTATCCAGGCTGGCTTTGAGTTCACCATGTAGCCCAGCCTGGGCTCAAATTCATAGCAATCCTCCTGCCTCAGCCTTCTGAGTACTGAGATTACAGGCATGTGTCACCACACCCAGCCCCAGGTGTCCTTCTCGAATTCTGTTTGTCACCAGGGCTCCTGCTGCAGGCACTGAGGACCTGCTTTTGTCACTGGGTTGCC
>PVLA01015644.1:0-24295 GCA_004027455.1 Hydrochoerus hydrochaeris
GACAATTCTATTGAAGATAACAAGAGACAACACAGTAACCATTGTAGATCACCTTGTACTGTGGTTTTATATGACTTTTTGGTTTCATGTTTTTATAGGAATTTGTTTTGTTTTTGTCTTGTTGTGTTTTGTTTTTCCCTCTAATACAGAAAGGATAGAAATACATGTAGAGACTCATGCATATGTAACTGTTTACAGTCTCACTGTTTGAATGTCTACTTTGTATGTTTTAATTTTGAACAAATATTTCTAAGAGGACAATATGTAATTTAGCAACTAGTGATTTTTTACAGTTTATCTTTTTTTTTTGAAATTCTGTATTATTTCTACCTTTTCCTATTTTTTTTCTCTAAAGAAAAAAAAAAGAAAAAAATAAACAGAGAAAACACTTAATGGTCGACCAATGGTAAGACCATTTGGTAAGTGTTTCTCTCTGGGAGAGAATCTTTGCTGACTTAGCTTTGTTTTTCATCTTAGTATAGAAGTATCATTTCCTGGAGTATCTGAAGAGTAGTAGGGATATGCAAAGTCATAAAATAAATCCCTTCTGAAACATCAGTTCTACTAAAAAATTTGAGATGAGGGGCAGAAACTTATTAAAACAGATAAGACTTTTATGGAGAAAAGTATAAAAATGTGCAGGAATTTCTAAGGTAAAATATAAGACTTAAAAAAGAAATTAATTACTTTTGTTATAATTTTCAGTCCCAAACTCTATGACTGCTTTTTTTGTTGTTGGGTAAGAGTAGATTTTGTGGAAGTTTTTGAGATACAATCTTAGGTATTAAATTATTAATGATGATATGATTTATGAACAGGTTAATGTCTTCCTTATAAATAGTACCAGAAATATCCTCCTGTAGAGTTTTAACCTTTTAATCCTTTAGTTAAATTGTTCTCTGTGTTTAGATTCTCATTTTGTTAACTAACTTATTGCTATAAAAAGAGTAAGGTCTTTTTTTGTTACTTTCATAGTCTGAGAATTCTTAGATGAAAAATGTACAGCAGGATACTAAATTATTGTACATATCTCTTACCTGAAATATTATCAAGCAATTGAGCATAACTTAAACAATATAAATTTCATAATATATATACATTTAAGGTTTGCTTTACTGGCATGTGCTCTATACTTAAACTCTTTAGTAATGTAGTTGGTTATATTAACTGTACAAATGGACCACAAAGAAGCCAATCATGTCTTTAGATACTCCTACAGAAAAAAGTGTGACTCTTTGTTCTTCAATTAGCTTGTTAATTTTATAGCGTTCCAGAACATAATAGTTACTAAAGAATAATCTAATAATAGCAACATAAAAGATTTTTGAAGCCCTGTTTAATAATGTGGCAACAAATATTTCAAACATACGCTAGAAGCCACATTTTGAAAAGAATAATTTTATATGGCTAGACATCTTTAAACTTTGGGAAAAGCTCATCATAGACTCTGACATTATGAAATTTAACTATGTAAGCATTTTTCCCCTCACTGATACTAGATTTTCAGGTATATCCTTCAGGTCACCAAAATAAGGAAGTAAATGTTGGGGTACAGCTTTGTGTTCTGACCTGACCTGCAGATGCTTTCATATCATTTGGATTAATGTTAAGTTAAATTTAGCAATCTAATTTCTTGTTAACTGTTTTTTTTTTTTAAACAGCCTTCTGTTTTTTTTTTTTAATGGCCTCTTAGTGTTGCTTGGTGAAGAAACAAGTTTTCGGGGGCACTCTTCATGTTTATATGACTTTGATGAATGGGATTTGAACTGTAAGAGCCCTTGTTTAGTTTCTTTTTTGGATAGGCCATGCTGACTAAAATTATTGTGATTATTTTTTGTAGTAGCCATTCAGCAAAATATTTTTAAATGAATGAAATGTAATGTTACTGGCTTAATGATTTTCTTCTTAGTCATTTTTTAAAAGTTTTATTCATCTAAGATTTTACTACATCTTTTCTTACATTTAACATCATTTTTCCTTACAATATATATGATTAAGTCATTTTGTCTTTGTTTATGTAAAATCCTATAGATTCATCACTTCATTTCATCTTTATTCTGAATTTCACTCCTTTATACTTTTTAAGTATTTCTTATATGTACTTATTTCTCTCTCATCCTGTGGGCATTGCTTTTGCTTATAATATAGTTTGTATGCATTGTCCCATGATCAAATGTTTGACTTTCTTATTTCTTTACAAATGTTCTCTGTATTTATAAAGAGTATGTATATACTATCAGGATATTTACAATATAGTGAAGAATATTCCAGAACTTCACCTAAAAATAATTTTATAATTCTTTGGCCTACCATTTTTTTATTTATGAATGAGAGTAAGGATGCCCAGAGACATAAGCAGACTTTGCCAAGATTACTGTGTAAGATGTTAGTTACCAGTGTTCTTGAGAGTAATGACGAGAGAAGACATTGTGAAGAGACCAGAACAAAGAGGCAAGATAATTTGATAATAGAGTATAAATTTTCCTCATGTGTGTGTGTGTTGGGTTTTCAGGTTTACTTATAAACATATCAACTTTAGCGATTACTCTGCTAAAAAGAAGGGTCTTTGTCCCATTCATAAATAATATGGCTTGAGGAAATTGCTTGAATGTCATAATGAGGCAGAAGAAATAAATCTACTAAGCACTACAGTGTGCTGTATGTTTTTACACAAATTATTTCAAAGACAGTTTGGTAGTTAGAGTGGAATTTCAACTTGATTAGCTCTGAAATCTACCCCAGTGATTAGTTGAGCATATTTTGAAGTGCAGGTGGGTGGATCATGGAGGTATGGCATTGGGTTCTATGCTACGTCCCTTCCCTTTCCGCTTAGCACTATTTTACTCTGCTTCCTGGCTACCATGAAAGAAGCAGCTGTGCTCAAATACGTCTTTCCATTCTGATGCCTCTGCTTTAAAGTCACCAAATTACAGACTGAAACAGTGGGCAAATTCAACCTCTCATCCTTTAATTTGTAGTTGTCAAGTAGTATGTCCCAGCTATGAGAAAGCTGAAAAATAGAGACATGCAATCAACTCTTGAACATTCAGCATTCTAATTTTCATTCAATTATTTCATTGATTTCAATATCTCTGTTAGAGGACACCAAGAAAGAAAGTCTATAGGACTCATGTTATTCAGAAGTTGGTCTGGTAGAATAAGGTTTTAAAAGGAGTCAGTTTAGTAGCTTAAAGAAAATGTTTAGGTTCCTTACAGATTTTACTTGTGCCTGTATCTGTGAGATCTTCTGGACTGTGTTGTATCCTCTTTATAGAAATAAGTAGCAGCGGCAGAGAAATTCAGAATTAACCTCTCTGTATAAAGAGTAGCATGAAAATTAGAGTTGTTCTAATATATACTTTGGTAAATTTTAATGTTGGTCATGTTTAGGGTTTTTACAAACAATTTTTGTCTCTGTGTGCTCTTGTCAGAAACCATTTTTTTTGGTATGATTAAGATGGGATACTTTTCAGAATTAAATATTAATGATAAAGATATTTTTGGTTTGCATTTTTTACTTTATAACCTTTTTGGACTAAGAAAGAATATAGTGCCAGCCTATTCCTATTAATGCTATCATTTTATTCCAGTCTGGTTATTTGTGCACTACTGAAGAATGCAGGGTATCAGTGTCAAGTAAAAAGTAATATTTCACACATATTTAGTAAAACATTTTAGATATATATGATTTCCATTTCATTGACAAGATTTAATAAAAAATATGCAAGGAATCTAAATCCAAACAAATTGGTAATGTTGATAATTAAAAATGAAACACTTTTTTTTTTAACCTTTTTTCTGCTCTGGATTATAATTCAGCACCCGTGTTCTGTGTAGGACTCACATATAAAATGGTTCTGATGCTTGAAAACATTCTTGTTTCTTCAGATTGCAGTAAAACTTACATTTGGCTAAAGTAAAGATTTCATACATACTTTGTTACAATGATGAAGAAGATGGCTTTACTGCTTTATGAAAGATTAAATTAAAAAAATAAAATTCAAGCACATCTGTAATCCCAGCACCCTTTAAGGGTGAGACAGGAGAATTACAAATTCAAGCCCAGGTTGGACAATTTAGTGAGATCCTGTCTCAGAAATAAATATCCAAATAATGTGTTAAAAAGATTGGGTATGTAACTAAAAAGATCCTGAGTTCAGTTCCCAGTACCACAATACAAGCAAAACACAGAATCTCCTTGAAGAAATTCTAGCACATCCTTAGAAGAAATTTAATTTAGGTAAACTCTAGTTATAGGCACATATTTTTATCCTGATGAGCATTTTTTCTCTTATCCTTCATTTGCTTATTTCTTTTAGAGTAAGTGAAGAAAAAGAAGTGACAGAAGAACGACTGAAAGCTGAGCAGGAATCATTTGAAAAGAAGATCAGGCAGTTGGAAGATCAGAATGAACTGATCATAAAAGAAAGGGAAGATATCCTTTTTGAAAACCCTCATTTTTAATGTTCAGAAAGTTTGACTTTTTCATGAATGACATGTAAATTCCACAGAAATAATTGTTCTAATTGATAACAGGGAATAAATCTGCATGTGCTGCCATTTCTAGGCAATCAGAGAGACACTTAACAGCATGTGCTGTTGCTTCCTTTGTGCTTGATAAGGCCACCCAGCTGTTCTGCTGCTGCTATTGTGCTGTATAGCACGTATTTGTCAACTGAAAAAGACAATAAGAAATTTGGGTATTAAAATGTAATGTTGGAACTTTATTAAATTCTATTCCACTACTGTAATTGAGCTGGAACCTACTTGTATTTGGTATTCTTTCTAGCTAAAGCTTTGACAATTTTAAGGAGTTGTACTCTGAAATCCTGAAAATAAAAATATTCTTTGTAGTGTACAGATATTGTAATTGATAAGTGCTTACACTGCAGGTTAAAACTACCAAACTCGTGAAAGAGTTAACTATTGAGTTTAGAGCTAGAAGTGTGTATCTGGATTTGTATATATACTGCATTGTTTGTTTGAAAGTAAAAACATTTTAACTTAAAAATTTTACTTAGAGATTTGTGAGTTAAAATGAGCATATTTCTGAACTTTCTTTTGAATAAGTAGAATTAATTGTCTTTGGGTGTTTTATGCAGTGGCATTGACATAGAAGAAAAATAACCGTCCCTAAAGTTAGGGTGACTGATCTGCCAGCAAAATTGGTATATGAGTGCTTGAAAAAACTACTGTCTTGATTGCCAGTATGATCGTTAACTTGATAGATATTATTTCAAAGATTCTGAAAGTGTCAAAAATGATCATATATTGACAGTTACTACTCCTCTGTGAATACTAGAAAAATAGAAGCATAATCATAAATTAATTAGCTTGAAAAATAGAAAACTGTAACCATGAAAAATGAGTTCTGAACATTGTTTTTCAAGTAGTGGGAATGTTTGGTAGAAAATTAATGTAATCAGAATTCTCAGACTCGGTTTGCTGAGTAGAACATTAATAAGGCTTATTTGACTCATAATTGTAAAGGAATAGTTTTGAGATCTATATATTTGGATAATCATCTCAGTCCTTGCCTGCTTTGATTTTATTGCCCTGGGTTGTCACCTTCAGACCTTTTATTCCAGATACTCTTCTCTCTAGTTCCAGATACTCTTCTTCTCTAGTTTAGAGAAAAGCTGTTTTTTCACTTTGCCTAGTACTTTCAAGAAATAGTAGATTAAGAATAATTTTTTTGGACAACAAAAATTCAACTGATAGGGCCTTTTTTCCACATAAGAACTCTGGACATTGCCTCTGGCATTAATTTGACAGCTTAAAGATTTCAGTGTTGGCATATCTACAGTTCTCCTAGCTTTTCTCTAATAGTTGTTCTAATTCTAGTTATCATACAGAGGCAATCAAAAAATACACAGTGATGTTTAAATTTTTTTTAAAAAATTTACAGTAAAAGACATATTGCTGTTAATTCCCCATATAGTTCTCTCTGTCACTTCAAGTATACTTGTCCCATCATTCTTGCCACTTTTTGAAGTGATTATGGAGGTCCTTATTTCATGTCTTTATGACGTGTGATCAAAAAATAGAGTGAATACTCTTGCAGCATATCAGCCAATGGAAAGGCAGGCATAGAACCTTTATGGTGTGCTTCATCCACCTTATTCACTGGTCTGGCGCCACACAACTTCCGCCTCTTCCTCAAAGTCAAAATGATTATCATATGTAAACATTTTGAATCAAATTCAGGACATTGATGCAGCCAAAAGAGGACTTCTAGAATTGTTTTAGAACTATAAGAATAATGGGATATCTGTTTGAAGGGAGGGGAAATATTTTGAGGGAGATTAACAATATGTTTTTACTGTGATGAATTTTTAAAATTTAAACATTCACTATTTTTTTAATCATACCTTATATTTTCAATAGGGCAAGAAAAAAAGACAGCTGTGATTCCTTTTTTGAAAAGCAGAGATCCCATTCCACCGAGCTAGTCCCCTTCTGGGTATCTTCCCAGAAGAATTAAGAACATCATACCACATCAATATATGTGCACCCATGTTTATAGCAGCACAATTTGAAATAGCTAAGTTTTGGAAACAACTCAAATGCCCATCAACTGAGGAATAGATAAAAAAAGATATATATATTGATACAATGGAGTGCCACTCAGTCATAACGAAGAATAAGGTTAAGACATTTATAGGTAAATGGATGCAATTTGAAACCATACGTGTAAGTGAAATGTGTAAGTGAAATAAATCAGAGTCATGTGTGTAAACATCATATTGTCTCCCTGGTGTGAGAAACTGAAAGAGTAAATAAGTTCTAAAATGTACAATAGATATTGTGAAATGGGAAGAAATTGTTTGCAAAACAACTAGGATGGGTGAAAGGGGAAAGGACAGTAGGAAAAAGGGAAAAAATGCAAGTCAGTTATACTATTAGTATCTTTTAGTTCATTAAAAATATGGTTTATGCAAATATCAACTGAAGAAATTTTTATGCCCATATCATTGCTCTGAGCAACTACTTTAAAGATAACAACATGTAATATATTAACTATTGTTATTCTATTATTTGGTTATGAAATTTTGATTTACTTTTTTCCATAAAAACATGAAAACTTCTTTAGGGTATCTCCTACCTGACCTTTCCTCCAGCTAGAGGTCTTCTATATAATATTTCATATGATAATTGTTCTGAACTTTATTCTGTGATAATGTAAGCTAAAAAGAACATTGAGAAAGTGAGCATATTGCTTGTCCAATTTACATAGTGGGAGGTGCTAGGGAAAAGCTGATTAGGAATGACATTAATCCCAACTCATATCAAAAGGAAAGAAAATAGAATTCACTTTTTATATAAAAAAGTGTTGATACTTTGACTTTCCTGTAGTAATATAGGAAGCATAGTATTCAGTGGAACTGAGGCAAGTTGGAGAAAGAAGGTAAGCATGATTAATAGTAATTTAGAAAGCCTGCCTATAATTAGAGTGGGTCCTTGTTTGTCTGGTGATGCCCTTAAGAAAACTGTGTAGCTGTTTGGAAAAGTAGATATTAATTTCAGTGAACTATAATATTTAGCACTTTGTGGGTCAAGATTAATACTTTCTAGTGCTGAAGCTGATTAAAGTTTGTATGGCTATGAATGGTTTTTTTTGGCAGGCGCAATGTTAAGATACCCTGGTGAGTGTAGTAGCACAAGAATTTTGCATATTTTCTTTATGATTTAGCTCTGAAGTCAGCACACTACTATGGAGAGCTGTATACCTATCCCATTAGGATGCCAACTAAATCTTGTGCCACCCCATCCCTGTGTGTGGTCTAAAGCTGATCTTGTGTTCTAGGTCCAAAAAAGTATAGTAGTTGTAAAAAGACCTCCTGGCCTAAAATATCTAGTGTCTGTTCGACTCTACAAAATATTTGCTGACCTGTGAACTCTCTTCAGAGTGAAAAAGAGTGGAAAAAGGCTTGTGAATAAAGTCAAAGGCTTAGATATATGGTATAGTTACAACCTATTTTACACATGAGAAGAAAGGAGTTGGATTGAGCTTTTATTCTTTATTGCGAATAAGAATTGAAATAAATGTTATATTATTACTAAAAATTAAAATTGTTTAATAGGTACAGTTCCTTTAACTGGCACCACTAAAGGCAGGTAATATTAGTAGATCTTTACTGTCAAAAAGAGAAAAAAGAAAAAAATGATTTAAAAAATGACAACCCTGGTTTTCTTTCCAAGTAGATTGTTCACGTACAGATCTCCATTACCAGAATAAAGCTGTCAAAGGTTAATACAGATGATTTTATAGTACATAAAACTCTATAAAACTTAGAAACATAAAATGAGGTTGTAATTTAAAACTATAATTTTAACTACAGATTCATTTACCTATCATACATGAATGATTCAGGCTCTTTCGTATACATGAAATCAGATAATTTCAATTCATTTTTAAAGTCAGTTTCGTGTAAGGAACTATATTTATGAGTTATAATTTTTGATGTTTTAAAAATTTATGGTTTTCTTGTTTTTGAAGTAGTGATAACTCGATTTACTAATCAGCTCTACAAACAGAGAAGTGCTTTAGTGAAAAGGAAATGTTACATGTTTGCATTAAGATCAGGCTTTTAAAGCATTTATTCTTTTAGAAAATTGGGAGTTTATTAAAACATAAAACTTCTGGTTAATTTTCAGTTCTTGAAAAAAAAGAGTTTATTTCTTAAGACCTTAACCATGTAAATGAAAAGGCCATTTACAAGCTAAACAGTCAGATAAACCTAGTAGATGCTTGCCTGGCTGAATGAGTATGAAAGGAGAGATAAAACTGATACTTAAAGAGAATCTGTCCAATAATGATAGTTCTGAATCATTTTAGCATATAATAGTATAAGACAGAGAATGTAGCTATTAGAAAAGTTGATTAATATTTGAATGAGTTGTATTTCTAGACATCTGACTCAGATCAATGGTTGTATCAAAGCTTATAGAAGGAAAGGAAAGTCTAATGATTTTTGACCTGACAGTAATAACTGGCGCTTCAAGGAAAATAACAGTGAAGAAAGCACAGTAGACTTCAAAGTCCTGTTTTTGTACTCAGTAGCCTCTTGGGAAAGTTACTGAACTTTTCTGAGATTCTTTTTGCATCTATCATATTCAGATAACTAATAACACCTTATTTTTATGGCCTGTTGAAATTTTTGAAGATTTATAAAGAATCTAGTAGTGTCTTCTTCTTAGGGGATACTGAATAAAAGGAAAGAAACCAGAAGGGGAATTAAAAAAAAAAAAAAAGGACAAGCGTCTCCATCAGTCTGGTTTCAAGGGGAGAAAACTCCCCTTCTGGTTTATTTCCTTATATTTCTGGCTGGGACTTGCTAAACTAAATATGTTTAAAGGTACTTGGAAATCACATCTTTGTATGGATTGTCATTCTTTAGGAAGAAGGAATTCTAAAAGAATCCTTAGAAGGAACCAAAGAGCTCAGTGGTTCTGTGCTAAAAATAGATTAGTGAAAGTTCATAAGAATTATATTTAATTATCTGAAAGCAGTCATTGGTTATAACAGTAATAAATCAGAACTATTTATATCTTTCTATTTAACTAAAGATCTCATATCTTTATAGGAACCATTATCATCCACTAGATTTTTAATAAGAGCCATACTATGGGATGGTAAAATGGAGGAGGAAGGGAAACCATGGTAGAAGTGTTTCATAGGATATTGTTTTAAGAAAAAGAGTAGATCTCATAATCCTGCTAACCATTCATAAGAAAAGGTAGGACATTTTGTAGACTGAAATAGTTTGGTGAGATTCAAGAACCTAAACTTCAAATGAAGCCTATCCTTTCTATGTAGAAGAGAAAGTATATGGAAGAGGAAAGGGTGTTTTGGTGTCTGGTGGTATAGATTACTAATATAGCAAACTGTGTTGCCAAAGACCTTTATCAGCTTTGATGAATGTTGGCTTTTTTGGAAAAAATGTTGGGTTTTTATATTTCATGTTTACAAATTGAATCATTTAGTGATATAACATTCTACATACTTGGATAAAGTCTTATTCCAGTTGACAAGCCCTGTAAGATATTGTTTTGCTAATCAAAAAATTGTATTCCTATGGGAATTATATTGCTTGAGGCCATTTTATTTGCTTTGTGATGCTGTATAAATTTAGCATCTTTCGGACCGTTGTTATTGTACATTGTCATTTTAAGTCAGAAAGACACACTGAATTACTTTCCATTTATATTACAAGGAAATAAGCATGCTTAAGGAAACAGCTGATTGTTATTACTTTTGGTAGTTGTCTAGACTATTCTTGAAGTTTATTTTTATTCTCTTAAAATATTTAGATATTGCTAAGTATAGGAAGGAATTAATGTTAAATATTTGTGGAAAATAAAATCATTGCATAAATTTATCTTTTACTTTCCTTTCAGTAAGAACCTTTTGGGTTTAAGCTAGTCTTTGATAGTGAGTTGTACTTTACTTTTCTGAAATTCACCCAGGAAATAAAAGCAGTACTCCTCACCTGCTCTGATCATGTGTGTATGCAGTTTCTTTATACGAGTCTTCCTTGAGACTGTCATGGATAATAAATTCATTGCCTGATGTCTAGTTTCTAAACCCATTGCCGCTTAGAGGGAGAAAATTAGAAGTAGGGAATGGAGCTTCAATGAGAATACTGAAACCAAGAGGAGTCAGTGGAAACATTATTAAAAATCACTTAAGAACTGAAAATGCACAAGAGTCTAGAAGTCGACCCACCTAGATATATCTTGGGAACTTTTAGTGTGAGACACAATATAGTGACATTCTCATGATTTTGCTGCATCAACGTAACAAATTATTTTTATCCCTTCTTCCATTTAGTAGTATAAGTACTTCTATTAATAAACATCTTAGAATTGTATATTGCTTTGCTGTTTATGCAGCACTTTCATGTCTTCATAATAAGCTGGTTAAGTTAGGTGTGGCAGATGCTTTTATTCCCATTTTATAGGGAAAGGAACAGATCTGAAGAGGTCACTGAAACAGCTCACTAAAGATCTAAAAATGAACTCTCTTGCCACCAACTGTTCTGCTCTTTCCATTATGCCTAATTATTTGTATACCATAAATAACTATCAATAAGATTATCTTTCCTAAACTGCTTTGTAGTTAAAGCACAACTTAATAAAAATTAGTAATAGATCTTATAGTACTTTTCTCCCAAAGATGATTAAAACTGTATTTTTTTCAACTCAAAAGGTGACTAAAGATAACCATAGTTGTTACAGAAAATCTAAATATGTGGACTATCCCAGTGATTTTCTTATATTTTGATTTCTTCATTCCATTGCCAAGTCTTTCTCTTTTTCCCTGTGAATTATTATTCTCAGCCCATTGTCCTTTGGTGTTTTCATTGCCACCTTAACTAATTTCTGTATTACCACATAGCATTTGTGGCGTGCTACTGCAGGCTGTTTGTTATCTTTAAAAGTGCTTAAAGGTTCGCCATCACTCCTGTATAGTGTTCTTGTGTTCCTTTCTCCAGTCTCTACAGCCACCTTTTACATTTATTCTACACTGCTGTCTGATTAATCTTTCTCTTTTTTGAAACAAGATCTCTGTAGGTAGTTCAGGCTGGCCTCAAACTCGCAGCAATACTGCCTCTGCCTGGTGAGTTCTGCGATTACAGGCATGTGCCACCATGCCTGGTTTAACCTTTCCTTAAGAACTATTTTATACTTCGAGTAACTACTTTAAAGATAACAATATGCAATATATTAACCATTGTTACTCTTCTATGGTCTTATTTTGAAATTATTTTCTGCTTTAAAATAAAATTTTAGGGCTGGGGATTTAGCTCAGCGGCATAAGCGCCTGCCTGGCACTCGAGAGGTCATGAGTTCCATCCCCAGTACAAAACAAAATAAAACAAAACAAAAATCAAAAAATAAAATTTTAGAAAAAGAACTATTTTTATACATTGCTTGGCTTTTTAATACCTTTCCATACCTGAAACATCAAATGGACATTCTTGATTTTGAAATTGAGACCCTCTATTACTGTTGTCACATCTATGTGACTATTTTTATAGCCTCTTATGTTGTTCCTATGTACCTGCTAAGAAAGACTCATTGCTTTTTTTCTACTTATTACGGCTTATTTCTAAATTTCTTTGCCATTGTTCCCTTTAATGGTTTTTATTTTCAAGATTTCTTTAATACATCTTTCCTGATAGAGTATTTTCACAGGATTTGGATCCTGGCATTCATACCTGTACCAACTGCCCTAACTTGTGTCTTGTCTTAATCGTTCTTTGGAGGCACTGTGGTGCACTTGCTGTGGAACTTGCATTTTGAGCAAGAAAAGTTAGAACAGACTCTTGAATCTTTATGCCTTTGTCTGCTCTTTACCATTGAGACTGAAGTGGGTCATTGAGCTCAGTGCAGTTTCAGTGGCATTTTAAAAGAATAAGCCAATTTCTCATGACTTTAGTCTTGGTAGGGGTGAAAAAGTGGAGGCTGTGAAGAAAAGGAGATAGTGTCTAGCCAAAGGGAATCTATATTTGAAGGAATGTTTTTGGTTTCCTTTAAGGCTGGAAGGGATTTCTCTGATCTACTTTACATCTTCTAATCCTTTTTCTGAGTTTTAGTTCCTTCAGTGAGAGTTATACAAATCTTTAGAAGACTTAAAAATGTATCTGACTCCTTACATTCTTTGGGATATTGTAAGAAGAGATTTGGCTTGTGATTTTCAGCCCTTCCACCTCTATTCTGGGCTTGGTAAGGTGTGTTTATGTATTTGTTATTTTACTGTTTGTTGTAGACTGATGTATGATTCTCTCAAATGTGTACACTGAGGCCCTGACCCCCAAAGTGGCTATAGCTAAAGTTAAAGTCTCTAGGAGGTATTAAGTTAAATGAGGTGATAGTAGTGGGGCCCTAATGGAATAGGACTATGGCATTATAAGATGAGGAAGAGAGATTTCTTTCTTACCCTTCTACCCATATGAAGATACAGCCAGAAGATAGCCATTTGAAAGAAAGTCAGAAAGAGATTCCTTACTAGAGATCAAATCCTGATAGACCTTAATGTTGGATTTTTTGGACCCAGAACTGAGAAAATAAATTTCTGCTGTGTATACCAGCTAGTCTATAGTATTGTTTTTTTTTTTTTTACAACCTGAGCAGCTTCAGACAATATTTAACTTATACTTAGTTTTTTGTTATTTTATTATTATAGATATATGGCAAAAGACTAATATAATTATTAGAGGGTAGTGTTGCTACATGTTTTCAGATGTCATTATCTGATCATATTCCAGTATCTTTATTCCCCTGGTTGGATATTAATGCATTTTTGAACACTAATTTTTTGTGTATGTGTGTGATGCTGGAGATTGGACCTAGGGCTCATGCATGCTACATGGATACTCTACACTGAGCTACAATCCAGCCCCCACTGCATCTTTGGTTAAGTTTTATCTTGAGACAGGATCTCACTCACTTGCCCAGGCTGGGACTGAACTTGCAGTCCTCCTGCCTTAGCCTCCTGAGTATCTGGATTAAAGGTATGTACCATGCTCAGCAACATTAATTTTTTTGTATTTCCTTGTATTATTTTTTGATGAGATTTGCTATTAGGAATTTTTGATTTATTGTTTAGGATCCTTATAATTTCTAAAATATACTTATTTTATAATAAATAATTTTTCTTTAATTTTGCTTTAACTTTGATTTCTTTGAGGGCTACAAATGTAGAGCATTAGCATCCCAAGAGCAGCTTCTTTATTACTGTTAAGTGAGTAATGCTGGAATTCAGATGGATATGGAGTGTGCTTCTCAAATGGTCTTATTGGCTAAGAGGTTTATTTATATGTGATATTCACATATAAATAAATACATTAGACTCAAGATATATATATATATATATATATATATATATATATATATGTAAAAAATTTCTAAATCTTTAACTTTTTTCCCCAGTGATAGTTCTACACTGATTAAATGGTACTAAATCTTTATAGCATCATTTAAAATTACTTTGGAAAGTTTCAGCAGTTCTTGCATGAAGAAATAGAGTTCCAATAAATCAATTTCATAATTATTATTATTCAGGAAAATTCATTATTCTGTTTAGCCTTTTATATTACTGATCTTCCTTAAAGGGCTATTTCGATGTAATCTTTTCAGCTAAATCCATTTGTCATACCATAGTATATAATTGCTTTATATTTGACAAATATAATGAATAAATTTATTAATAATCAGTGGCAAATTTTTCTTAGTGTTATTAACCTTAGAATGACTTTTACTTACGAATAGTTAAATGATGCAGATATTAATACTCTTACTTCAGTTAAAGAATTATACAATAACATCTCATTTTGGTTTTTTTAATGGTTATGACCAAGATTTAACATTTCCAAGCTCTGTCATTTTTCACAAATACTAAATCTAGTTATGCTGTAGTCATGTAATGCTCAGAAGTTAACAGAATATGTAAACTGGATTTCCCTTTAGATCATATGGTATTATTTCTTCTTAACATGGATTGGGTATCTCTTATCTGAAACGCTAGGGGCTAGAAGTGTTTAAAATTTCGGAGTTTTTTAAATTTTAGTACATTTGTACCAATGATCAGTTGAGCATCTTTAATTGTAAGTCTGAAATGCTCTAAATATGCTCACATCTTCAAAAAGTTTCAGGTTTTGGACTGTTTACCACTGAAGATGACCAAATAAGTGAAAATACTTTTTTTTTTCAAATTGTGAAATACTATAAAAATTTAAGGACTAAAAAATATTTATAGCCTTGAAAAAGCACAAATATTAAATGATATAAAGATATATTTTACATATGTTGCAAATATTTTTGCAGATATTATCTTGTATTTGAAGATTTTTGTTTTTGTTTTTACCTTTAGATTCCTCATTCAGATTTCTGTTTTTCAAAGAATAACTACTTTTTGAAGTGGCCATCTTAGTTATGAAACAAAGTTTTTGAATAACATGAGAGTGTATCCCTTTAAGTTTTTTTAAGCTCTTGTACGAAAGTTTGTTGCTAAGAGAATTCAGCCAAGAATTGCTAAAGAATCTCAGCATCATATGCTACTCAAACAAGGCATAGAGTTCTCAGGGAAAGCAGTGCAGAAACAGAACTGAAGAGAGCTATGCCTGTGTTGGTTGTTTTTCTCCTGTTGCAGAGACAAAATGCCTGACTCCCAAAATTAGGGAAGAAAAGGTTTATTTAGCTTACAATTTTTGGAGATTTCAGTCCATAATCAACTGGCTCCAAGGCAGGATGGCATGGCACTGGGGCAACACTTAACTGCAGAAGCCAGAGCAAAAGGGGAAAAAAAAGCAAGCCTCTTTTCTTCCCTTGTATTGTAGACAGCCCCCCACCCCCCGGTCCCTGTGCAGCACTCACAAAATCTATGTGCCTTCCTTTTGCACAGGATGAGGATATTTACAAAGTAAGAATCCTGGCTCCCTGCTGAGTCTCTTAAACTTCTAAATTTTTCAAGTTGACACAATGTGTCAACCATTACAGCCTTTATTGAACCTACATATGAGTGTTTTATAAATTTTTATTGTGTACAGTAAAAATGCCAAAGTACTGGTAATTAAAACAAGACGTATATTTTATTTCTTGTTCATGTAAAAGATATCCTGGTGCCAGGAATTTGAGGCATATATGGGCATTCTGTAGATTATTTTTAAGGAGCCATACTTTTTCTATCTTGGTATTCTAAGCTTCAGCCATCACGTGTACATTCTAGGCAACAGGACAGTTTATTTTGAAAAGTTCTAAATTTGGTTTTAATTTCATTTTTTCCACACTGAATTTAGCAATCAAATTGATTTTTGTATATTGATTTTACATCTGCTAACTTTACTGAAGTCTCACATATTATTCTAGCTGTGTCAGGATTTTGTGTGGAATCATGTCAATCTTCAAATGAAAACAGTTTTAGTTTTTTCTAATCTTTATGCCCTTTATTTCTTTTCTCTTGTTATTGCAGTTCTGCCATTAGTGATAAGAGAGGATATCCTTGTCTTAGTCTGTACCTCAGGAGAAAATACTCATTTCATTCTTAAATTTAACATTATCTATAAAGTTTTGGTTTTTAATGGTTGGCTTTTTATCACATTGAAAGTTCCTTCTCCCTTTGTTTTTCTTCATGAATTTCTCCCTTATTTTAGTGTTGTTTTCTGTTTTCTATTTCTTAAAATCAAAAATGGATGTTGCTTATTTATAGCATTTGATGGTCTATTATATATTTACTATCTATTCCTCTCATAAAACATCATGTGTCTTATGCACTATTGTGTGCTCAATAAATATCTGTTATGTGAATGAATTGTTAAACTACAGTTGGTCAGAGAACTTATGACTAGAGAGAAAACTTGGACTGTATTTAACTGTTCAAGTTGAATAATCTGGCACTCTACCACCACCTGGTGATAGTACATCTAAATTGCAAAACAAATGTGAGAGATAAAACTGCAAAAAAATAGATTGATGTGATAGTTATATTTTATCGGTACCAGGGATCAAACTCATGACTGCCTGCTTGCAAGGCAGGCACTTATGCCACTGAGCTAAATCCCCAGCCCCGATGGTTATATTTTAAAATAAACTTACATGTAACTGCAGATTTAACAAATATGTTTTACATTTCATACATGCTAAAGTGTTTTCTGTTTTTCTGAATGCCAGAAAAGGATGAAGGATTAGCCAAATTTCATATGTTAAAGAAGCAGAATAAGTGGAAGGAATTGAAAAGAAGAGTGAGAGCAAAGACATTTTTATCTTTGACTTCTTTGCATTTACATGCTGTTAGGTGCTAGGAAAGCTGAAATTTTAAAGAACACAAATTTTCTAGTTTTTAAATCTTATACTACATGTTTAGTATTACAAGAAAGCCCAGCTTGTGGCCAGTAATGAAACTTAAGGCTTATTTTTAAAAATGCAATTCATTGGAAATAGAATTCTCTAAGACATAGTCTGGAGTTGAGTTGGATATATCTGTTAGCATCGTGAAGTTAAAACCACCATCTATCCTCTACACTATTATAATTACTACAATGTAGTTTTATTTCTCAGTCTCCCTCTAAAGAAAGAATCATGTGCTAAATATATGTTAATAAAAGTTTTTAAAAATGCAGTTCAAATAATAAAATTTTCTTATTAAGTTAAAATGGTCAATCTTACCATAAAATATTAATAATTTTACAGAAAGGTTATTCTTTCTTACCATTAAAATATCCTAGGGTAATAGTGATGGGAGTACTGTTTTAGTAATAAAAATTATCATGTGGATAAGTTCCCCAGAAGGCCCCATGATAGTAATACCCCTAGATTTTGTCTTTAAGAAAACTGCTGAGAGGCAATAATTTTTTTTGTATGTGTCCCATTTTCATTAATGCATGGTAATTGATGGAGTTGCAGTGACTTGTAGCAGTAATGAGTTCTAAACATAATAATGCACTCTTTTCTAATAAGTGAGCACTGCTGGGGTTTAAAAGCATACTAAATCAGTTGCTTTAGTATGAATTTATTAGTTTTTTTCAGCATTAGCTTTAATAGTAGTTATTTACATAAGCGTACATCCCATTAACCGCCATCAGGGCTGGAAAACATGCTGAACTGTTCATATTTTCATATAATTATTGAACATAATGGTTTCATTTGCATTTCTAAACAGTGATGTTTCTGTCAGCCTTGGAAATAGTGTCTTTATGCAGTCCCTATTTCACATCCACTTATTTGACATCGTTAAATTTTATGCTAATGTGTTTCCCTAGAATATCATCAGTAGGACAGATGCTTGTGCTTTAATATACAAATCAGGGATGCTTTTCCATCCCCCAAATGGCAAAGGAAATTTTTTAAAAATCTTCAGTTTTAGATATACAGTCTCTCTTCATATAAATAAGTTTATGAAATAAAGCATTCAGGGTTAAATGTTATAATGTGGTATCTCTTTAAAATGCTTTATTTTGAAAGCTTTCTAGTGGACTTGGGTTGGTTTTGTTGTCTTGAATAAGGAGCTAAGTCTTAGTAAGGATCTTATTGCTTATGAATATTTTTGCTTCTGAAATCTTGATCTTGAGATGCAAGTTTTTTGGTGCTTTGAATATATCAGACCACAGTGTTAGTTTTTAAAATATTCTCTGTAGTTTTGTTCCTTTAAGTCTCAACTTAGATGTAAAATCTCATGGTGAAGGCTGCTATGTTAATATTCTTGGACAGTATAGATATTATATATATTTAGAAAATGTTCAGTGTAAAAATATGCATCAGTTGGTCAGGAAGGCATGTTAAATTAAGGAGCAATGCTAATGCAGAGGGACAGCTTTATTTTCTGTCCAAGGACAAACTCCTTTTCTTTTGGAATCTGTGTGTACTATCAGATTCTGTTTCTCCAACATATGTGAATGCTTCTGTGAGTTTTGTCAGTCAGATGACTAGAACATTTTAAACAACAATAAATTAAAGAATTATTTTGAGAGTTGTCTCAGGACTTTTTGGTGGTAGAAGGATGGGCATGAAGCCACTTCATATTTTAGTCTCTGTGGGCCTCTTTTCTTGTTCTTTGACATCTCAGAGCAGCATTTTACTATGACTCTTAATGGACCTGCAGTCCTAGAGCTGACTGCACAGTTCAAAATGCAAGGTTGACAGTCTATCAAGATAGAGAAAGCAGCAGCTTTGAGACGAGCTCTTACTTCACATTGCTTGCTAAAAATATATTAGAACTGATATAGCACAGAACTGATGTAGCATAAAAATATTATTTGGACAGAAATATTATTTAACTTAACAGGTCAGGCAGCAACTGAAATTTTTGCAAAGGCTTCGCTTCTTTGGGAAATTGCCAAGAAAGATAGTAAGAGTTATGAAGAAACTACTATAAGACTAGAGTTTCATAGGTATTCATTTTTAACCCAGGTTTTATGAATTTTCTGTGATTTCTTAAAATAGTTTGGAGTACTTCTTAAAATGTTAAGATCTTCTATCATATTGAAAACATTGGTTTGGTCCTCCAATCATTTGTTGCCAAATTTGTTGTCAGATCAGGTATCATATATGAAAGTAAAAAAAGATTTTCTGAAAATCCAGTTTCCTTTATTATAAAGTAGGTGATATTTTTCAGCTTTTTTTTTTTTTTTTGGTGGTACTGGGGATTGAACTCATAGCCATGTGCATGCTATGTAAGCATTCGACCACTGGGCTACATCCTCACTCCCTTTTTAGCTTTTTATAAAGCCATTTGTGATGGGATTCATCAGCAACAATTTTTGTTTATATTTTGGTAAGGGCATTTTGGTACAAAGGTAAAGAAACATTTCCTGTCACCAAAAAATAAATTTGTCCTTTTTTTCCTCTCTGTACAATCTTCTTCCTTTTCTGGAAAGTGGTTAACATTGAAACAAAATTTCATTTCCCTATTTAGTGTTTAAGTGCTATGATATTTTATCTAATAACTTACACCTAAATGTCTATGTTTGCTGTAGAACTTAGTTACTGTCAAGGCAGGAAAGATGTCATGCTAGAGTGCTTTGTGACTTATTTCCAATCCCTGATTCCAATGATAAAATAATTCTTAATTATGTTTTAGTATAGCTTTTTTGTACACTTTTTGTAAGTTAAAAATTCTAAACAAAGTCAGATATTATCCATAAGGCATTAACCAATTGGGAGGACTTTACATGTTTAGTTACACTGACTTTTTTTTTAATATAGCTTGGTGAACACAATTACTACTTCCTTTTTAGAGATAATGAAAGTACTTAGAAATAACCCTGGAGCACTGTGAGATGCCTAAACCCACCTGTTTGCAAGGCTGCAGGGACTCTTTGGCAGCTACTGTGTTGCATCTGTTCAAGGCAATTTTAATTTTGGGTATTTAATTTTTCACTGCATGTATTTTTTTTTGTTTTTTTTTTCATTGCATGTATTTTGTTTTATTTTTTCAATGTTAGCTAGGATGTAAATTACTCTTAGAATTCTCTGCCCTCTAGAGATATTCACAAATATATATCCATTACTTTTTCCTTAATTCCCTGCCTAGTCCTGTTATTTGATAGAAAAGCATGTAAACTGTTGGATAATTGATGTTTTATTCAATTAAAAATGTAAATTATTATTAAACTTTAAAAATGATACATATCCATTATGAAACAATATAACATTGTTTCATTTTTAAAATTATCAGTATGTGACATGCAGATGCTATCAAAATATGTTTATGATAAATATTTAAATTAACATTTATAATAGTAAAATGCCACTAACTTGCCTGAAAGTACTTTTTCTTCCAATACATTTATAATGTTCCCGAAACAACAACTTATGAAAGTTTTCTGCTTGTTGGGTATAATGGCACATGTCTGTAATCACAGCACTTGGGAGGTTAAGTCAGGAGGACTGCTGTGAGTTCAAGGCCAGTCTGGGCACAAAATGAGTTTAAGGCCTACCTGAACAGCAAAGTGAAACCCGGTCTCTAAAAGAAAAAGAAAGTTTCCTGCTTGGTTCTGTGCTTAAATGCTTAGGTCTTAACAGTGGGGTTAAAGAGAGAAGACTCGAAAGAAAGGGAAATGTAGTGATTTAAGGGGAAATATTAGGAAGAGAGCATTTCCGTGGTGTTCATTTGGTGCTTAGACCACCTGTGCTCTGGTAAGCCAAGTAGCTAGAAAGGCCCTGTAATGTGTGCAAATCACCAGCCTTACTGAAATTTCAGTTCCTTGTCTGAAAAATGAAAGTAATACTATGTATTTCAGTGGGCTTATTGTGAAGATAATTCTTATCAACTGCTTTGTATCATAACAAGTACATTCAAATAACTCAAATATTTTTCTGACCTTGACTTTTCTAGAAGTGTGCATAGCTAAAATGACCCTAGATTTCCTTATTCTTTTTTTTCTAGTTTTTCTATTTTCTTATCAAGTACAGTCCATGGATTTGTAATGTGAGCATCCCCAACAACATCTGGAAACTCACACCAAATTCATACTTGTACACCTGACAGCATACTTCTTCAGAATCTCCATTTTGACAATATTCCCCAGGTTATCTGTACATGAAATTGCCATTTACACTAATTTTTTATAATAAGGAATGTTTTATTAAAAGATGTGGGCACTGGAGAAATATATGCTTTTCCTCTCTTGTATAGGCTTAAAAGTTTGTAGCTTTGGAAAATAATAGGAAGTGAAGCTTATTAATGTGGAACATATTACTGTTGATGGGTTATTGTTTGGTTTTCAGATGTGTGATTCAAAGCTTCACTATACACACTTTTAAAGTCTACTTGTTCTATCAGTTGAGAGAGGGATATTAAATATTTGAATATGCATGTGAATTTTATCCTTACAATTCTATCTGGTTTTGCTTCAGATATTTTAAAGATCCATTTTTAGTTGTACAGAAGTTTGAAATTATTTCCTCCTAAAGAATTGACACCTTCATCAATATTAAATGACCTTGTTTTTGCTTGGTAACGTTCTTTGTGCTGAAATCTACATTGTCTAATGTTTAGTCGCCTACTGTGGCTTTTTTTTTTTTTTCATTAGTTCTAGCATGGTGTAGCTTTTCATAGCCTATGATTTATGTTAATCATGTCTTTATATTATATATTTATATTTATTATATTTTGTGTCTTTACATTTCTCATAGTGTGTAAGCAAGTCTTAAATATAGTCATTTATGCCTTTTGAGATAGTATAGAGTATTTACAGGTTGGTTTGTAATTTTGCAATCTGTTTCATTTGAACTTTGTCCCTTTTTTCCTTTTTGTCTGCCTTATTTTCAATCAATAGATAAATTTGTCTCTTAGTGTCTATTGCTTATAAAAGTTCAGTTTGGTATTTAGTGGTTGCTATAAGATGTGACTGTAACACCTTTACACCTTTAATCACAGTCAGCTTTCTATTGATGGCTTATACTACTAGAACTATCTTATACTAGCATAAAGCATTTTTTTTCTTCTGAATCATTTTTATGGGAATTGTGATTGTTTTATAGATTCTTTGGAACTTATCACATGAACAATCATGTCTGCAAGTAAGGATGGGTTTATATCTTCCTTTCTAATCTATTTTTTTTTGCCTATTCCACTAACTAGAACTTCAACATTGAATGAAAGATGTGTAAGAGGGAACTTATCCCAAATTTTGGTAGGAAAATATTTAGTCTCTGACCATTAAGGATGGCTTTTAGCTATAAAATTTACCTAGATACCCTTTGTTATATTACCCTTTTTACGTCTAGTTTACTATATATCTTTTTATTAAAAAATTGCAAATGAATATGGGATTTTGTTGAAAGCTTTTTATTGTAAAAATTGATAGGATAATGTAAAGTTTGGATTGATTGGTCTATTAATCTGTAAAATTACATCAATGTTTGTTTTGTTTTGTTTTGTATTAGCCAGCTTTGCATTCCTGGGCTGAACTTTACTTAGAAGGATGTGTTATATTCTGTTATATGTTGCTTGATTTTATTAATTATAGTATTTTGTTAAGAATTTTTGCATAATGAGAGACACTGGACTGTAGTTGTCTTTTTTATCAAGGTAACCCTGGCTTTAATGAATATTTTGGAAAGCATTTCCCCTTTTGGCTTCCTAGAAAAATTTGTGCAGAATGAGTTTTATTATTTTTCATTAAGTTTTTGTTAAAATTCACTAATGAAAACACTTAAACATTTTTATTTTTTATTTTTTTATTTAAAGGAAAAAAGCAAAACAGAAAAAAGGGTAGAAATAATACAGAATTTCAAAGAAATTAATGCTAAAAATCACTAGTTGATAAATTACATATTGTCATCTTAGAAATAGTTGCTCAAGTCCCAAAATTAGAGCATAGAAAGTGGACAAACAATGAGAGTGCAAACTGTTCTGTTCAGTGATCAAAAAAAATTAGTAATGTGGTTATGTGTCTTACACACTTAAACATACATGCAGTTAAATACTTTAGAGCACTTTCCTTCCCTTTCTTTTTCCAATAGCTATTACACATTTCAGAACTTACTACTCCTACAGTTTTTATTACTTTTTACACCAGAGAGACAATGTGATATTTATAAATATGATTCTTATTTATTTCACTTATGAGGATAGTCTCTAGTTGCCTCCATGTACCTATAAAGACCTCAAGATCATCCTTTTTATAGCTGAGTAAAATTTCATTGTATAAAAATACCACATCTTTTTATCTACTCTGCGGTTGATAGGCATTTTGATTGTTTCCAAGATTTAGCTATTACAAATTGTGATGCTATAAACATGGGTGCACATATATCACTGTGACATGACCTTTTCAGTTTTTCTGGGAAAATACCAAGAGAGGAATAGCTGGATTGAATGGAATTTTCAATCCTAGTCTTCTGAGGAATCGCCATACTGATTTCCTTAGTGGCTGCTCCAGTCTACACTCCCACCAACAGTGGAGCAGTGTTCCTTTTTTCCCCTGCAGCCTTGCCGACATTTGTTATCAGTTGATTTCTTGATGGCAGCTGTTCTTTCCAGAGTGAGATGAAATCTCAGTGCTGTTTTAATTTGCATTTCTCGAATGACAAGTGATGGTGAACATTTCTTCATGTATTTATTTGCCATTTGTATGCCCTCATCTGAGAAATGTGTGTTCATCTCAGATGTCCATTTTTGAAGAGGGTCTTTGAATTTGGGGGGCCTGATGTTTTTTAATTCTTTATATGTTTTGTATATAACTCCTTTGTCTGAGGAGTTGCTGGTTAAAGTTGTGTCCCATTCTCTAGGTTTTCTTTTCACTCTGTTGGTGATTTCTTTTGCAGTGCAAAAAAATTTTAATAATATGAGGTCCCTGTTGTTGATTGTTTCAAGTGTTTCCCTTGTGGTTTGCGTTTTTTTTTTTAAATTATTTAAAGAGAAACAAAAGCATGTAAAGGTTAGAGAGAATACAGAATTCCAAAACAAAGATAAAGAATAAGAAATCATTAGTTAATAAATTACATATTGTCCTCTTAGAAATAGTTGTTCAAGTTACAAAATTAAAGCATACAAAGTAGATAGTGAGAGTGTAAACAGCTATGCATGCATGAATCTCTACATGTATTTCTGTCCTTTCTGTATTAGAGGGAAAAACAAAACTTAGCAAGACAAAACAAAACAAATTCCTATAAAAACATGAAACCAAAAAGTCGTATAAAACCACAGTACAAGGTGATCTACAATGATTACTGTGTTGTTTCTTATTATCTTCAATAGAATGTCTATATCATCAGGCATAATTGAATATAGCAGTATAATTGAGTAAAGCAGTAAATAACAATATTAGTAAAAATAAAACATTGTAGA
>PVLA01015645.1:0-24296 GCA_004027455.1 Hydrochoerus hydrochaeris
GAGGGAAGGGGGAGAAAAAGAAAGTCAGGTGTGAAGGTACTTATGTTAATACTAACTCGAGAGAGGAGGATGGCCATGAGTTTGAGATCAGCCTGGGCTACATAACGAGTTCAAGACCAGTGTAAACTACATAAAGAGACCCTGCCCTACTTCAAGAAAGAAAAAGAAACCATCCAGGTGTGGTGGCACATACCTGCAATCCCAGCATTTAGGGGGCTTAGGCAGAAGGATCTGAGTTCAGAGAAACCTAGGCTATGTATGAAGTCCCAGAACTGTCTGAGCTACATAGCAAGACTCCTCTCTCTCTCTCTCTCTCTCCCTCTCTTTCTCTCTCAGTTGACCTTTCTAATCTCAACTTCCCTGTTCTGATGATATTTTCCAGTCAGTCCCTATCCCCCTACCTAGTTAATCCTAATGGGGATTTTGTCTTTTTCCACTTTAACAAGTGAGTCAGGTCTCAGGAAAGGGAATCAGGGATACTGTGAAGGTGAAAAACTGTCATCCTCTACATCACTGAGTTACACCAGCATGCCAGCACCCCATTGGGAGGGTGAGCAGGGTTTTAGGACATTAGGCAGGAAAAGAAACCTGAAAATATCATTGTACAAGGAACTCTGGCCAGATCAAAATTTACAGAAGTAAATTTTCCATAGCTGCCAGGCAAGGTGGCGCAAGCCTTTTACTCTCAGCACTGGAGAGGTTGAGGCACGGGGATTGTAAATCTGCAGCTGGCCAGGGATCCACAATAAGAAAGACCAGCCTGAACTTACTTATAGTGATATCCCATCTCAATAAACCAAACAAAAACTACAAAAGATTTAAATGTTTGAAAGTTAAAATATCTTTATGAAGATGGTGATGCTATCCATCCAAAAAAAATCAGAAATCTCTGTTTATCAATGTCACTTGCATTGTTTTCTTTTCTGATGTTGCTGCTCTTTTGAGGCAGAGTCTAATTACAATTTCAGTGTGGCCTGGAATTTGCTCTGATCCTCAAAAGCAAGATACTCTTTCCTCAGCCTTCCTGGTACTGAAATCACAGTCAGGACACCCTGACCTTCATGAGGATGTAAATATTTTTTTAATATTTAAAAAAATTTTTTTAAAAATCTAGTACTGGGAATTGAATCCAGGGCTTTCACAATGAGCTACATCCTCAGCCCTTTATTTTTTATTTTGAGAGGGTATTACTAAGTTACCCAGACTGAGCTTGAACTTGCCGTCCTCCTCCCTGGCCTTCCTGAGTGTGGGAATTACAGGCATAGGTCACCATTTCTCTTGCCCTGACACAGCTGATCATACACTCCCTTGGGAAGAAAACAGGCTGGGATTCCCTCTCAAGACTGAGGTCAAAGGAATCAAACCAAAACTACAGTGCTAAGGAAGGTGAAGCCTGGGGAACAGGGGGTTCCTTGAGGAGACAGAGAACAACCTAACCTCTAGGATTTGGGGAGAAAGGTGAGGGAAAAGATTTGAGATTCTGGTCAGAGCAGAACTGAGAAATGAAAGCAGGAATAACTATAAAATACAGAATGATGACTCTACCTGGCTCAGGTTCTTGAGAGCAGACAAGGGGTTCAGGCTCCACTTGGCTCCAGATGGGGTCAGTCCAGCAGATCTGTTTTTATCAGCACACGTTTGTGATACATAATACATTCACCATGCGTGCTCAGAACACCTTACATGCAATGCCGCACCTTCTAAGTGTGTGTCCACATCATTATGTTTACAGGAACCAAAATTCTTTGCAGCCTTCTACTCAAATTGGCTAATTGTAAGAGGAAAAAATTTCAGCAAGCTCTCATTCAAAAGTACTTTATTGGCACCTGTATGAAATCAAAGTGTAAAAGACAGGGATGGAATAGTGTCCAGCTCCAGGGACTTTCTCAGCAAGACAAAGGGCAGGGATTAGAACTGAAGCCCACCTTTAAAACTTGCTGTGGTACATTCCTTTACCCAGGAGAGGAACATTAGTTCCTCTACTGGAGGCCTTTGTACAGGTGGTCACTGACATTCCAGAGGCCCCGGGAATGTGAGCACAGGGCAAGGTGACTCGTCCTCGTCTCCTTCTTTGTCTTTTCCTTGGCCCCATGGACAGTGATGCTGCTTACGGTGTGAGTGCACCCAACCCATCCTCTGCTGTTCCCGAATAAACCCTGCTCCAGGAAGAGGGTCTGTGCTGCCGCTCACTGTTGGTGACAACCTTGTGTGTCTTGGCCACTGAGGAGCCACAAACTGGGGGAGATGTGAGCAAGGCCCAGAGAGAAGTCAAGAGTCGGAATGGCAAGTGCCAGGGATATAGCTCAACAGCACAGCACCTGCCTGGCATCTGTGAGGTCCTGAGTTCAATTCTTCTTACCAAAGAGAGAGAGGGAGAGAGGGAGAGAGAGAGAGAGAGGGAGAGAGGGAGAGAGAGAGAGAGAGAGAATGGCACCTCTGTGTTCTGACACAATGAGCCTCAGGGCTGGAGCCTCCTTAGATGACTTTCTGACATTTAAAGTGGAATGCAGGCTAACAGGCCATGGGAAACACAGGAGGATTTGCATGAAATGTCCTTTCACTTCTGTCCATTTTTACAACCACTCAGGCTAGGGTAGCACTCAAATGAAACACTAAAGCATGAATCCACTTGTAAAAACTCAGATTCACATCTCTGACTTTATAGAATACATGTCCACTGACAGCCCATTGCTCCCCAGGCTCAAGAAGCTGAAGATTTTAAGCTGGGAGCAGCTGCTAAGGGCAGACGCAATGGCACTGAGCTGGGAGTTCTGGATCCAACATCTCTGAACACAGCCATCTTCAGTTGCCTTATGGCCCTCAGGATACCCATGCCCTCTGCACAAAATCAAGCTAATGCCTTTGGTTGCAGATCACCCATGTCATCATAGCTCTCCAGAGGGTCAGTACTGCTCCAGACTTACATGGCTCATACTGACAGTATAGCCCAACAGGTCTTTCAGGACAGACCTAGAGCAGTACCTTACTGTTACAGTTTGTGTCTGGATGCCCCTCAAAGCCTCATGCAGCCACGAGGTGGCGGGCTTTTTCAAAGGCAGCTGAACCTAGGGTGTGTGATTGATTGATAGTGCAATGCTAGGATTAAGGGTGCTGGGATTAAGGCTGGGTGATTGATGGCTGGATCAGTCCAGATCAGATTGGCACTACCCTAATCCCAGCAGTCTGGGTAAGATAAAAGGAGCAAAAAAAGAGGCTCATTTCCCCCTTTTGGCTTTTGTTCTTTTTGCTGTCTTCCACCACCATGAGCAGTTACCCTCTGTGCCATGCCGTCCTGCCTCGGAGCCAACTGATTATGGACTAAAATGTCCACACAACTGTGAGCTAAATAATCCTTTTCATACTTAACTTTGGGTTTTGGGTATTTTGTCTCAGCAATAAGAGAAAAGTAACCAAAACACCACCCCCTTTGCTCAGAGCCCATCTCTGCCAGGATTGTTACCACTGATTCCTCTGTTACCTGAAGTCCTTTCCCTGTCTCTGTAGATTATCTATGATTATGACAATGTTGGAAGCTTTCAACTGGGCTTTTAGAAGCAGAGGACAAAGAATAGGCTTCTTGACAAGAAAACAAAAACCAGGTGGTTAGACTCTTGCTTAGTCTCAATGGGAAAGGGATGGGTAATGCTTCGGGGACTAGAGAGAGATAGGTTGACCTGGAAATACTGTGGGACACACTGGATACACTTCACTATGAAGTCAAAACTATGATTCTGCATTTGTGTGCAAATCCGAGGTGGTGAGGGTGTGTGCAATTTCTCCAGTACAATTCAGAGGGGTTTAGGACTGAAGTCAGTCAATCTGACCCACTCAGATCCAAATCTTTTAGCTGATGGTTGCTCAGGACCTAGGAGAGATGGCCCCAGTCTGAGGGTAAAGCAGGACAGTCAGTCATTGAGAGTCTGCAAGGAGGTCTGCAGGTGCATGGAGGAGACAGAGTGGCTAGTTCAGCAAATGGTGATGGGAACCGGAGGTGGTCAGAAATGGTTCTGTTTACCTAAGGTTGTTCTGACTGCCTGACACTGGTCAACTCCCCAGAGGCTGCATGTTGAAGGCTGTGCTTATCCAAGACGCCCCCTTTTAGGTGAAAGCCTTTTACCATCCCTGCAGCCCTCTTTCCTCACTACCAGAGACCCATGGCTCTGGTCAAGTGAGGCCAGCACGAGTCATTCAGGAACAATAAACCCAGGAAAGATCCAGCCATGTGGACTGGGGTTGTCCCTTGTGGAAGTCACTCATATCCCCATGTCCTCAGCAAAGCCTCGATCCCTATTCCCAGACCTCTTTCCCAGCTTCTGAACTAAGATATGTTGCCAAAGGAAACTTAACCCGTCCTCCACAGCTGGCTTGCTAGCATGGTGGCCCTTTCCAGACTGCCTGGGTCAGCCTTTATGTTTATGGTTCTTGCTTTAGAGAGAGTAGGAATAAAATAATTCATAGAAATTCTGGTGTCTTTATCACATTTAAGTCATGAATGGCTGGCATGTGGCAGGCGTTCCCTATTGTGTAATGTAATGAAGAAAGGCTTTGCTCTGATGGGCAGCGAGTGCCCCCGCCCTCCTCACATGAACACCTCACTCCCTTGGCTGCTGAGGAAGTAGGTATTATCCATGCCAAGCTCCTGGAGGCAGTCAGACTTGCAGAGGTGAAAGATGAACTCAGCAACAACCTCCTCACTCCTGTTGGAGGAACTAGGGGAAGTTATAGAATCAGAGCAAGGCAAGTTTATGACAATTTCTCATCTGCCCCAGGTAAGGGGCAAATATTACCAGGTTCCACACAGTCCAATAGCCATTCATCTCCACTTCCTGCACACAGTTTAGCTCCAACGCTTTCAGGATGTGCATGAAATGTAGAAGGGCATCACGCAGCTCTCCACCTTCTTCTGGCACAGGTGGACCAAACATTTTCTCTACTGGACCCACTTGGAGGGTGGGTTTGGAAGAGCATGCTTTTGGTGAGAATGTCTAGGGTAAGCTTCGCCCTACCCCTGGACAGTACGCCAGTGTTTGATTCCTGCTCTAGGCGCCTGGTGAGCCGTGGCCCTGGTCCCTGTAGTGCAGATGTCCTGCTGCACTTCCTGCAATTCTAGCACTTGCAGTTTCTACCTCCTCTATTCCATGTTGTGGGCATCAGCTGCTCCCCTACTTTTCCTGCCTTTCTTTTTATCCCCTTGAATGCAGTGTGGTTGCCACCTCTGGTACCTGTGGGAGGAGGCAGGAGCAGGCTGCTTCTATGGTCACTGCATCCATCGCATGTACCATCCCATCATGAAACCCCTTCCCAGAAAGTGTTCAGCGATGGTTCTCCTTGATCACAGCCTCAGAGGCCACTGCTCCTTGCTTTGACCCCTCACTCGGACACCAGGTATGCTAAGCACCATGTGGGTGTTCATACTGTTCACACAGTGGGGTCAGAGAGCTGCCTTGGAAGGTTTTCAAGTTTGTGGGACTCAATCCTTTTGCATGCTGTGTGTTTGTTTGTTTGTTTGTTTGTGTTCAGCACTCGAGATTGAACCCAGGACCTTGCGCTCCTAGTTCCCTCTTAAATGAAGCTGTGATATGCTTCTGTTCTCATGAAGTGAAGCTTAAGAAAAAAGAAGAAAAGGACATCCAGCCTCTGCTAACCTGAACTGAGCAGAACCGCTGCACCTGCTGGAGACTGCTGACAGCTCTGCAGCCACGACCTTCGCTGCACATCTCCCACCTCCCAGATCAAATGGGCCTGGAGGCACCCAGGGCACAGGAAAAGGTGTGGCGTGTTTTACTACCCTTGAAAACCTTTTGCATGGAAAGAACAACCATCATACACTTATTTTATTTTTAAGTGACCAATGGAAAAATATTTTGCAATTCATATAACAAGATGTGATTTTACTAACATAGGAAGATGGAAGGAAAGAGGCAGTGAGAAAGGCTGTGTGGACAGATTTCACAGAAAGAAACACTGAAATATGATTTTCATCCATCAAACTAGCAAAAAAATCCTAACATTTAAAAATACTTCATCAGCCAGTCTGAGGAAAGACAGGCACTTTCAATCATTGTGTCTTAATTACTTTTATCTTAATGCTGAGAAAAAAATACCCAACACCCAAAGTTAAAGTGAAAAGTTTATTTAGCTTACAATTTATAGAAGTTTCAGTCCATATCTGCTGGCTCCAAAGCAGGGTGGCACATCACAGAGGGGCAACAGTTCATGGTGGGAAAGACAGCAAAAACAATGAGAGAGGGTGTGTGTGTGAGAGAGAGAACTCTTTTTTGTCTCTTATATTGTATCTATCTTACCTGGATTAAGGCAGTGCCGAGCCAACCAGTGGACTGATAGAGCAATCACCCAGCCTTAATCCCAGCATTGCACTATGAATCCATTGCACATGCTAAATTCAGCCCCCTCCAAAAAATTACTATGGCTGCATGAGAATTTGGAGGGACATCTAGGCATAAACCATAACATATTGTTACATGGGAATATACAAGAGGTGACCAAAATATATAGTGGAAAAGTAGGTTACAAATGTAAATGTGTGATCTAATAAAATATTTATAAAATGAATAAAGTCTGTAAGGATAATACACCAAATTATCATCAGTGGTTACAGATAGGTCATGACTGACCAATTGATTCAACTCAGCATCTTCAAACTGAATTACATCCCCAGCCATCTTTTTTTATGCAGGTTCTTTCTGAGTCAATAAATTGCCCAGGTTGGGCTCAAATTTGCAATGCTACAGAGTGCTGGGATTTTACAGGTGTGCACCACCACTCCTGGTTAAAGTCATAATCATTTTTATTTTTTTATACCTAAATTTTTATCAATATATATTAATAATATAACTAAAGTTAATTAAAACAACTATCTAGATGTATGTATATATGAAATTATATCTTGAATGATAGATCATTCTATAGATTCTTTAAAGAACTTGCTTTTTCAACTTGAAAGTTTATCATCACTATTACTCCATGGCACAAACATATATCCAGTAAATAGGGTACTGTGACTACAAGTTTTTATAGTTTTAATTTGAATTTGATGGTTTTCTTCAACCATCTATAATTAGCTTTATGTAATTAGGAAATAATAATTTATAAAAGAAAAATCTCTGACTACTATTTGGTAGTTTTCAAAGTTCTTTGTACACATCATTTACATACAATACATTTTAAAAAGACAGGCTATAACTCTATATGAACACACAGAGACCGTGGGAGGTTTTGAGATTTCCTGGGGGTTACATAGCCAATCAAGTGATGCAGGGCCTGAATCATGTGTCAGAAATGCCAGGAATATATGCTGTACCCAAACTGCTCCTGGTCATCTGGAAAGCTTGACTTTAATTCCTCCTCCATTAGAAAAGTAGGCAAGTTCATCAGTAATGCTGAAAACAAGGGAAGGAAAGACTAGGTCTTGGACTACAGCTCAGGGGTAGAGACCTTCTCAGCATGCACAAGGTCCTGGGTTCCACCACCAGTGCCATGAAAGACAAACAGAAAACATAAACTTGTAACAGCTTAGAAGAAAACTTAGAAGAAAATCTCTAAAGCCTAGAACAAGGCAAAGCGTTCTTAACATCAAAAGCATGAGACATAAAAGAAAAGGCTAAAGAAGTGTAAAGAAAGTAGCTTCTGGAAAATGCTTGGTGGCCCTTACATTGAACTGCAATGAAATTTTCTAGAGTTTACTTTTACCACTGAATGTGAATTTATAAATATTTCTAAAGAAAATTATCTCCATTTAAGTAAAAAGAAGAAACACAAGATTATCCTCATTTCTCTCTTTTTTTTAAACCTTTCTTAAAGGATAAAACTCCTTGAGGGAAAAACATTTTCCTTCTGTATTTCAGCCTTTAGCTCAGTACCTAGCCCTGATGCACTCAGTAACTTTTGGATGGTTTTGATAAAATGGAGGATAGGTGCTCCAGATGTGGAAGTAGAAAGAGGGAAGAGAAGGAGAAAGGAATGGAGGGCAGGAAAGGAGGTAAGAAGGGAAAAAGGAGAGAGGAAAAGATGGCTTGGATTGGGTGGTTAGAGAGGCAGAAGCATGGTTAGGATGAAAGGTTGCCTGACTGGTTGGCTGGTGGGATGCAACGGAACAGTGGATGGGAGAATACAGAGAGGGACTGGTGGATGGAACAGATGGATAAAACTGGAACTGATGATAAATTATAGCGAGACTACTGCACCCTGTTTAGGGATGGAGGAGTCACAGAATTCTTTTTTAGGAAGGCTGGAATTAGCATAAGTATGACAGGTAACTGATTGTGTCAATTTAAGAAACAGTCAACTAAATTGGCTGACTGTTATGGTTGATACATTGTGTCAACTTGAGCAGTTTAAAAGTTTAACTGAGAGACAGCAGGGAGCCAGAGTTCTTACTTTGTAAATATCCTCATCCTGCACACAGGAGGGCAAGGAGATTTTGTGAGTGCTACACCAGCCTGAGGGTACAGGGGCAGGGTAGCAACCTGTGTACAATATTAGCCAGAAGAAGAGGTTTGTTTTCTCCTTTTTCTCTGGCTGCTGCCTGGAAGTGTTGCCCCAGTGCCACGCCATCCTGCCTTGAAGCCAGCTGATTATGGACTGAAGCCTCCAAAAACTGTAAGAAATAAACCTTTCCTTCCTTCATTTTGGGTATCAGGTATCTTGTTCCAGCAAAGAGAGAAAAGTAACCGAGACACTCAGCATAGTTCTGGGTGTGGAAGATGCACCCTAGAGAGGATTATGACCAGAATGATATAAAAGGGAAAGGAAGAAGGAAGGCTCGCTTCTGTTTGTCCGGAGGAGCTCCAGTCTTTGCCTTCACCCTGAACCTCGCCTCCTGGTTTCTAATGCAGCCCCTTCAGCCTCCTGAAATGGACTCACACAGCACACTGCAGCGAGTCCCAGGTCTTCAGCTGGACCCTTCAGATCCTCTGTGCACGAACAGACCTTTCACACTCTTCCACACCTGACTCTGTGGGTGGCTGTTGTAAGCCAATCTTGTAAATCCATATATATTGTATTAAATCTGTTTCTCTAGCAAGCACTGACTAATACAATAGGGATGTTTTTAAAATTTTGGTTTAGTCTTATTAACAGCTGCCAAGACAGATGCAGGGCTCTGAACAAGACTCCTTCCTCTTGAGAGGGAAGAGACTGAAATAAGGAAAGATGTGATTAACAACTTTATTTTATAGATGAAACAACTAACTGAACCCTCCTTGCAAATAGCAGATGTCCATGCTATTAGAGACCTTATAAAACACTGTGAGCCAAAAAAAAAAAATGTAGACCATGGAAATGAATAAAGAAAGAAAAGTCATTCAATTCATTCCATGGGACAGGATAGGTCACCTCACTGTGGTTACCGCCACAGCTAAATTAGAGTGTACACCACCATATGCTCCAGTTCTTTGTCCGTTATTCCCAAAAACTTTTTATTCCAATTTTAGATGTGTCAAAAGGTGTGTTTCTAATCTTAGTCCTAATTCTTTTTATAGTACTCAAATCTGGACAAATATCAGTAATATAAAAGTCTCTCTCTCTCTCTCTCTCTCTCTCTCTCTCTCTCTCTCTCCTATTTTTTGTATTTTAGCAGCACTGAGTTTTAATATCCTGCATTTCCTGCCTCTTTGGAGGGCTTCTGCTGTTTGCACTGCAGCTGTACCTGCATAGTTTTCAGAGCCCACAGTTACCAGTGGACTGCCTGCCAGGCCATTAGTAAAGCCCGCAGACACATGACACACTTGGGTGTTTCTAGTTTTGTCACTTGGACCACAGTGAAAAGTTCCAGGCAGCCTGCAGCTCCTGATGTTTGCCAGACTGCAGGGAGAAGGGCAGGGGTTCATTTAGAAAATAAGTAAGAAGTTCTCCAGTTTCTCTTTCTTCTTTCTTTCTTTCTTTTTTTCTTTCTTTCTTTCTTTCTTTCTTTCTTTCTTTCTTTCTTTCTTTTTCTTTCTTCTATCTCTGTACCAGGATTCAAACTCAGGACCATGCATTTGCCAGGCAGGCGCTGTGCCACTGAACTACATCCTCAGCTTTTCTAAAATACTTTTTCTAAAGGTCTTTTTCTTCTTCACCTGTGGAAAGCACCTTCTCTCAAAGGGACTGAAGTGTGCAATAACTCACCACCCACAGCCCTGCCCTTCCCTTCAACACTGAAAGCCCACAATGCCAGCTGCCAGCACCCTGTTACTGGTATAAGGACCCTTTCTTGCTCCAGAGCTCCCTGTGCCACCTGCACAATACGCCTGCATATCAGGGAATTGATGCCCCTAGGAGCAGCTTCTCTGCATTGACTGACAGGAGTTGGTGCCGTGTCCCAGCTCCCTTGCCACTTGGTGGGGAGAGTAACTCCATTATGGTTTGGATCTCGAATGCCCCCTAAAAGCTTCATGTGTTCAGAGGTGAGGCTTTTGGAAGGTTATTGAATCATGGGGACGCTGTACTCTCTCTCTCATATTTGAAGGTTTTTTTCTCATTGCTGGTATCTGAACTTCATTTTGGTGTCTCTACATATGCCTTTATTTTATTTCAGGACTTTCAGCTACTTGGATCTGAGCAATCATACACTTTTATCAGTTATTTAAAAGAAAAACTCAGCCACGTCCTCTTTGAGAATTGCTACTATCTTTTTCTTTCTAGTCTCTCTTGAAATTCCTACTAGGGATACTGCAAGATAGCTCTTATTCTATCCCCTAAGACTCTTAAACTTTTCTCAATATTCCCTATTTCCCCCTTTACTTGGTCTTCCAATTTTCAAATGCTTTCTTCAACTATGTTTCAGCAGCTGTCTTACCTTATCCACTAAGTGTCTGATTTATATGATCTTGTCTTTCATTTCTAGAAATTCTGTTTTGTTCTTCAAATCCATCTAGCCCTATTTATTCTCATTAGTCTCTCTTTTGTGTTTTTATTTGAAACATGATACTCCATATCTAAGAATTTTACTATCTAAAACAGTCGGTGTGGATGCCTGCTTTCATTCATGGTGGAATGCCTCTTTTAGTGTTATCATACCCTTATCCTCATGTTCCACAGGGGTGGTCTTGTTTTGTTTTTTGTAGGAATCCTGGGTAGTTTGGATCACAGAAGTGTCCTTCCATTGTGGTTTCAGTTTTGCTGTTGTCTGGTACTTGGGGACAGTCAAGTCCCCTCTGTGTGGTTTCCACTGGTCCCTTCCCATTAGTTGAGCCATAGCATCCTTGCTCTCTGCATGTCGCCTAGTGTGCATCTTTACAACACCTCAGGCTACACTCCACTTTGCAGCTTATGCATCTGTTTCCCTGGCTGACCTGTGAGCCCTGTGACATTCTTCACGTTCAGCATGGAAGTCAAGAATACATGTAAAATGAAAGAACTTGGAGAAATAAATCCTCAAAGCTTGGCTTCTTTGAACAGATGTTATATTTCAACCTTACCCAGTAAGATTTTGGAGCGTTCATAGGCTCTTAGGACCAAAAGGTGCTTTAGTTCAATCTACAATCACATGAAACACTTGACTCTTTGAGTAAGGCAGTTGACTACAAGGCCCCTGCAAGCTAGGAGGTACCAGCAGAAGTAAGTTGTGTTGCTTTTCCACTATGTTTAACACTTGCTTTGCTGTCCTTTTTTTTCACTTTGAGCCAGGACTGGTTCCAGTGGGAAAGGCCATCATACAGTAATAATCACAAACTTTTCTGAGGCCAGATCAAGGCCGTGCCTTGGCATACCTTGGATTTATAATCCATCCAGATAAAGTGGCAACAACCAAGAAAGCGTCTGTGTCACATTTAAATATCTACTCTCTGCTCCTCAATTTCGAATCTGGACTTAGCATTCTTTGAGGGCAGAGAACTCAACATGTATGTGTTTACATATTCCTGTGGTCAAGCTTGGAAGCAAGATGCTAAATAATAGGAGTTTCAGTTAAAAGTTTAGCTCACTGAATTTCAAATTACAGGTAGTTACAAGCTGATGCTCAGTACTCAAACGTAAAGTATAAATGGCCTTAGAATCCTAGAAACCATTGATATTGGTAAAGCCATTCTTGGTCTAAGCTATACTGTATCTTTTTGGCTAGAGCACTTTTTGGTGGAAAGAACAGGATTGGGTTTACTATGGGTTTGTTTTGTTTTTTGTAGCTTGGAATAGCTATCTTCTCCTGCCCTCTAGTGGCTTCATGACAAATTGTAAGAATGTTCACTTTTTCTCAAAGGCAATTTTCTTTTCTCCTACCTTTATTTTTTTCCTCTTGTTTTTACTATTGTTCATGACAAAAGATATGCTTAAACCTGCACACCTCAGAGTTCCCTATGATAAAAATGAAGTAATTTTAGGTGTATTTCTTTTCAGAAAGTCTGTTAGAGGCACATCTTAGAGTTTTAGGAAATGATTTAGAATGTAACCACATAGAGTATAGAAAGTGATCCCGCTGTCAACTCCCTTCTCCAAGGCCATTTCCCTTGGTGTAAACACCTTCTAGACAGTGGGTCACCATGCTGCGAATCATTGCTCCACAGTTCCATCTAATCCTACAGGAAATGTCCACACCTTCCCCAGCTGAATCTTCCTACCTTGAATCTCCCAAATTAGAGCTGAGCCCACCATCAAGTGATTCCCAGCTCCCAGCTCTGAGCAGGCCAACAGCAGCCTCTTTCCTTACTGAACTTTGGTTTCTTGATCTCAGTCCCTGCCAGTGCTGTCTGCACAAACACTGAAGGCTGAGAAGCACCATAGACTGAATCCTAGACTTGAGCATAGCGTTCATGCAGTATGGTCTGATCAGAATCAGCCTGGGCTATTTCTGGTGAAGTACGGCCCAGGCCAACTGTGTCTGCGTCTGTGCTACTAAGTTTGCATTTATTCCTTCATCCAACCCAGAATCTGACTGGGCATTCTGGCTTTTCTGGCACCCCTAAATCATTTTCTTATCAACAACTGCTCCACCAGTCCTCTCATTCTGTCCTTGTAGCAGTAGTGCATTTCTTCCTTCTCTGTGGAATCACTGGAACTTTATTTTCAGCTCTGTCATCGCCTGCACACTGGATCGTAGTCTGACCCATAAAGCAGTGTGGAGAACTTCAACCACAGAGGGGGGATCTCTGGGCAGCAGTGAGAGCCAGGACAGGTCCCAGTCCTGCTCGTGGGCCAGCCTCAGAATCTCCAACTTGTGCCAATCAGGGATAGGGTGATACTCTAGAAAGGAGAGTTTATGACTTTAAATGGACAGCTGCAGGACACTGCACAACTTTAAAAACTTCCAGAGAGGCACATCATTTTCCCTCAAGAAACTGTCTTATCTCTGGTTAGTGAGAACCTCTGTTCACAAACTCAGATTAGGGTAAAAATGCTGCATTTAAAAAATTTCCTGAAATCCAATTCTGAATTTCTCTAGTAGTTTTCTCTGGTTTCTGTGACCAACTACCATCAACTGAGTGGTTTATACAATAGAGATGTCTTTTCTCAAAGTTTTGAGCTCATAGCATCCTTCCTGCATGCTTATGTCTGTGTCTCTCCTTTATATGAGGACATGTTTCCTATTGGGTTAGTGCACACCATGTTATCCTTATTTGTAACTTAATTGCCTCTTTAAAAACCTCATTTGACGTATGCTTGTAGTCCCATCACTTGGGAGGCTGAGGCCAGAAGATCACTGTGAGTTTGTGGCCAGCCTGGGCTACAAAGTGAGTTCAAGGCCAGCCTGAAATTTATAGTGAAACCTTGTCTCAAAACAACAACAACAACAACTTATTTGAAAGCATACCTGTCATCCCAGCTATTTTCAAAAGCTGAGGCAGAAAAATGACAAGTTCAAGGTCAGGCTAGGCAATTGAGCAAATTTCCCATGACCTTGTCTCAAAATAAAAATTAAAAAGGAACTGGGAATGGAGCTCAGTGGTACAGCATCCCCAGATTCAATCCCCAGTACAAAAAAATCTAACCATGGAAGGAGTGGGAGTAAAGTATTTTTAAATTATTAATAAGAAAAATATACTATTTGGTTGCTTTAAAAACCTTATTCAAAATAAGGTCACATTTTGAGGTATCAGAGTTTGGGAAATCAGTGTTTCTTTTTGGGTGGGATACAATTCAACCCAAGGATCCATCTAGCCAAGTTACAAGGAAATTCAAGCTTGACTACTATTAACTCCCTTTCTTCCCCCCACCTGTCCGTATCCTCCAGTGCAGAATACAGTTGCTGATGTTTTGGCCAAACCAAAGCATCAGGCAGGCCTCTCTATAATTTCGTCTTTCCCAGCTGTTGCTGAATATCCAAGCTTGTGCATTCTCCCATCCATGCTTTCCCCAAGGGCCCAAATGTCTCTGTCATCGCTGCCCACCCCAGTGTACAGGACTTAAGCAATATGGTTCCCACATGGGCCTCCTTTCTGAGAGTCACCACTCCAAGTGGAGGCCAGGCCTGCCCTTCTAACTCAACTCACCCTCTGTTTCCTTTTCTCTCTTGGATGTTTCTAAAGGCAACTCTTTAAACAACCTCAGTACAAAGAGTCACTGCCATTTAAAAAACTTAATCTTCAAACCTCCCGCCACTGGGAAGTCACTCAGAACATGGTTACTTTCATGAAAAGGAGGAAGGGGAAAATACAAGCTAAACAACAGAACTCAGACGTCAGTGGCTTATCCTGCCATAGTTCTACCACGTGCCCAAGGAACAGGCTAGGAGGCAGCTCACGGAGGGGAGAAGCTGCACTGCAGACCTGAACACAGCCTCCCTCTTTTGAATGATGACTGCACAGTGTGAATGTGCTTAATACCACTGATGTGTCCATTTGACAAGTGGCCAATGTGGTAGATTTTATATCCTTATTTTTCTTTCCTTCCCCTAATTTTTATGTATATATATATATATATAAAATAAACATTGAATACAGGGCATCACGCCCACTAGGTAAGAGTTATATCACTGAGCTACATCCCTATCCCTTTTATTTAAAATTTATTTTGAAACAGGGCCCCGCTAAACTGCCCAGGTTACCCTCTTAACTTGCAATTCTCCTGCCTCAGCCTCCTTATTAATAAGGGACTACAGGAGTGCACTACCACAACTTTACCACAGTTTAAAAAAAAAGACATTATAAAAATATAGCAATTAAGATGATGTTACCATAGAAAGTGTAGACTAATGGAACAGCCCAGATCAGTGATGGCAGGCATTTCAGATTCAAGTGCCCAGACTGCAACTCAAAATCCACTTATTTATCATGAAATATCAACACGGCAACTAAACCAGAATAATGAGGTTTTAGTTTAGAAAAACAACTCATATGTTGACATTTTTTGTCTTAAAAGAAAAACTATGCGTGTGCCGTAGATTTGCCACAAGGAGCCTACAAACCCCAGAGAGCTCATGAATATGGTCACCTGATGGAAGAGGATGGTGACAGTGCAGTGCAGTGAGGTAAAGCGAGTCTGTCTAAGCAGCAATGCTGAATCAACTGAACAACCTTCTAAGGGAAAAAAGAGGCTTGCCACCTACTGCACAGCACAGGCAGAATCCATTCCAGGCAGGCTGTATAAGACAGTAAGTCGTTGTGGGGAAAACAGAATATCTAATAGGCACTAGCCATAAGGGACCAGAAAGGTAAATGGGACTCAGTTGAAATTAAGAACTTTTGTACATCCAAAGATCAAATTAAGAATGTGAAAGGGCAAACCTCAGAATGAGAAGATATGTATGATATATGCACCCACCAGCATATAAACTGTCTTACAAATCAATAAGAAAAGGAGAGACAACCCAACAGAAAGATAGAAAAAACACTTGAGCAGGTACCTCACATAAGAATGTACCCAAGTGACCAAGAATTCCTTTTTTGTGCAGAGGAAGAGGAGAAATTATTTGCTTTGTAGTCACCTTAATCTAGGTTAGTCCCAAATTGACCTCCAAATTATATGGTATGGCCTGTCTGTACTCCCCCAAATCCATGTGTCCAAGATTAATCACCAGTGTAACAGTGCTAAGAGTAAGGGCCCTCAGGAGGGGGTCAGGCCACGAGGGCTCTGTCGTCATGGAGACCACTGTTTTATAAACAGGATTTGTATTTTGTACTCCTGCCTTCTGCCATGCAAGGACACAACATTCATGGCACTATCTCAGAAGCAGAGACTGAGCTCTTACCAGACACTAAGCTGGCCAGCACCTTAAACTGCTCAACTGTCATAACTGTGAACAATAAATTTATATTTTAAAACAACAAAAATGTACTCAACATCGAAATAAAACTACAATAAGATACGACAAGCTAGACATAAACTGTCTTACAAATCAATAAGAAAAGGAGAGACAACCCAACAGAAAGATAGAGTGGTACACTTCTATAACCCTAGTACTCTGGGAAACTGAGGCAGGAAGATTACAAATTCAAGCCCAGGTGGGAAAATAGCTCAATGTGAAGGCCCTGGGTTCAATCCTCATTTTCTATACCCAAATTGATAACAAAACTTAAAAGTTTTGTTGACTCTAATGAGTTAACTTTGATGGATTGATGAGATATGGGGAAAACTAAAACTCCCATGTACTGTCATGAGAATAACTTGATACAAATAAGCAAGACTTTTAAAAAATATAGCTGACAAAATTATGGCTCATTCCTAGGTATAGGTATTCTCTGTCTCTGTGTCTCTCTGTCTCTCTCTGTCTCTCTCTACCTTGGCGACCCAGTGTGGCTCCTGAGGTTCTTGGGGTTAAGAACTGGCGAGAGAATGAGAAAAATAAAGAAAAGACAAAGCTGGGGTCAGGTGGAGCCCTTGTCCTCCTGATGGGAGGAAAGAAATGCTCAACCACTGTAGCACCTTTATTTATATACTGGGAAAGATGGTATCAATTTCAGCCCCTCTGCCTAGCAACCCATTGCTTGGCAGGCCTGGGCCCCTTGCCTTCTTGGTGCTGGGACAACTTGTTTATATAGCTTGTTTTGATCTCTGTTTTTTTCTGGGCTTGCTTGCTTTAGTCCCACACAGGTGGTCAATCTCCTGTTTCAACAGCTCCCTACATACCCCTCTTTTTTGTTCTGTTGTTGCACAGAACAGGTGGTCAGTTGAAGCTGGAGGAGCTGTGTTGGAGAGCTCTGTAGATCTTTTTATTTTAAGTGCAGTCCAAAGATTTTAAGTCCCTGCATTCCGCAATTGAAACCCCACGCAGTCCATTAATCTGTGACAGTAGTCAGCTACCAGTGTGTTAGTGATTAGTTTCTTTTATAACATATTACTTTAGCATTGTTTTATATACCTCTAGTAGTTGTACATTTTCTGCGGGATGTTCAAGACTAAGTTAAAGTGAGACCTGTTTTAAACATAATCAATTTTTGTTATCTATCAAGGTCAGTTAGGTCTCCTCAGGAACCTTGGAACCAGCTATAGCACCTTTTAGTTCTTCTGTCAGTGTCAGCTATTCGGATGAGTCATGGCCGTTGCTTGACCAAGTTGCTTTCTGTGAAAGCTTGGGAGATTTTTTGCTCCTGGTGACTCTCCTTAGGCACACTACACACTGATGATCACTTTCCTCAGTGGTCTTACAGCCTTCTTCATCAGAAGACCAGGGACTCACCAAGTATAGGATGACACAGCAGAGGTTCTCTTATGTCCTGGGTTCTCACTGAACTTGGAGGTCTAAGGCCAAAATATTGGCTGTCCTCTTAGCCCATCTGTCTAGTTGTTGGTCTCCAAACCTTGGTTATTGAACACTCAGAAGAAAAGATTGATAACTGTACAATGTAGTTAGAGGCATTATCATCTTATCAAATACCAAACTCTTACAACATAAAATAGAACCATTATTTTTTTAACAACCATGGATGTTTTAACATTTGAATACATGTAGGATGTTAACAATTACATATCATATTTTATATAGAAAATTAGAAATAAAACCATAAACAACATTTTAGCATAAAACCCATGATGGCATTTTGTAACACAGTTGAATTTTCATTTTGACATAAAATTCCACCTTTTTGGCTGATCATCCCTATCTAATACATAAAAGATTTTACCTAACTTGTTAATGTTTAGTGGGATGTAGATTTCATAAGCATTCGTTGAAGGCAGAGGTCTGAATCTGAACCAAAATTCTGTCACCAAAAACAATCCCTGTTCTACATTTTGGAAAACCAGTATATATGGAAGCATGAATATATGAATACACCACGAGGTTAACAACAGTCATTTGTCATAATCATATGAAAACCTTTGTATGGCACTTTTAAAATCAAAAACCTTTTGTATTATTTCTTTTAATGATGACCAATGTGAACATATTACAATAATATTTATATAACTTTAGTTGGGATGTCTCCCATAAGACTATGGAGATCACCAAGGCCTCCAATCAATGAGCAAGAGCAGGTAAAATGTTACCAGGTGGCCACTTTCTTATTCATCAATTGAAGGCCTGTCCAATAATACCAACCCCAAGGGATTTTTGTTTAATCATTTTTATAATAATTTTTTCTTAAGAAAACTCCAATCATAACATTAACATATTATTTTTGAACAATGAGAGACTCAAATTATGTTAAGCAACAATGTACATTACATTTACACAACTGACTTTAGCATCATTTTGACTAACTGGGAACCCAGGTGGATGCATGTTTTGTAATTCTATAACTCAGGTAAACCTTGATTAAATGATCTATAAATGCAAAAGGAAAAGGAAAATTACTGAGCTCAAAATAAAAGAACAGCTGTTCACAAACAGACAAATGGACAAACATGGACAGAAGATCTGTACAGATTCAAACAGATGTAAACAAATGCAGAATTGTCGGTGTCCACAAGAACTCTCCAAGTTCCTGGGGGCTATTCCATGCCCCTTTTCTGAACTAGCTGGCTTCTTACACTCTGTGTCCTCAGGGTTGAAACACCTGTCACCTCCAGCACCCCATGCCCTCAGGGCATTTCTCAGGCCCTGTGACATTTGGGCACTCCTGTACAGGCACTTGTGCTATTGGCTCCACACGTGTGAGCTCAGAGACTTCCAACAACAGCTTAACAGACTGGACAAACAGAGTCACAGGCAAACTAACAAACATACAATCAGAGTGCACTCAAATATATTTTAGCCAAATTGAATTACACAAATTTTTTTTACAATTATAGAATTTGTAATTTTAAATAGACTAGCCAGATTTGTTTTAGGTCAACTAGCAGAGCTCTCTTATCAAAGAATTTGAAAAAGACAAAATCTTATCTATAATTAACATATTTTTGGACTTACCATACACTCCTATCATCTGTTTGGATTCTTTTTTTTTTTTTTGTTACCATCTTCTGGGCATCTTGGGTCAGTTAAGGTTGGTTCTAGCTTCATTTTTTCTATTGGTTGTGACCAGGTCTCCAAGGCATCACTGTCATAGGACTGAGCATCAGCTTCTTGACAGGTAAAATCAACTCCTTTTCTGGGTTTGGGTCCATGATGCAGCCAGACAGCACACACTGGCATCCAGATAGGCCATTCAGCTTTTCCTGGAAAAAACATAAGCATTCCCTCGACCCCACATTAGCACTGGACTGGGTGTTTTTACTATCCAGTATGAAGATATTTCTAATGGACTCTTTTTAGCCTTTATTTTATTGTATTATCTTTCTGCTGCAGTAGTTACATCTTTATTAGAATTTAAATATTTTAAATGGTATATACTGCCAAGTGAAATCTATTATGAGGTGAATGCTCCCTTTTTTTTGAAATTTTATTTGTGAGCACATTTAATCATTTTTAGACATGAAGATTATAAAGACTTTTTGTGGTAAGGTATAGATTATATAGACTTTTGTGGAAACTGCATTTTGTATTTAGGTACCTTGGGCTGTCTTGTGAAGTGCAGGTGGTGCTTCTGCTCCAGGCGGGAGGCCCCACTGTTGTTGGGGATCTGAGCATCAGTGCAGTGTAAATTTTTAACTCATAAAGCATGTGCACAGGCTATGGAAAAAACCAGGGTGGCTTGGGCAAGCCAGAGCCATGTCCTACCTCTCTAATAAGTATCAGAAGATCCAAAATCCTTAAGTATCCTATCTTTACTTATAGATTTTCTAATTTTTGTCAAGGAAAGAATAACCAATTGAGCGATACAATAATCAAGGGAGATTTGAACTGTGATTTGAAGAGATTGAACCATAATCCTGATTCCTCCTTGCAGCTGAAACAAGCAACATTGTTTCTTTACTGTCCTTCTCTGGGCCAAACTCCAGACTCAGTGGAGGCCTTGGCCTGGGGACCTGTGAGAAGTAGTGAGAGAAGAGAGCAGCAGGTTCTATTAAATAACCCTTTAAAATGTGTAGAGGTCCAGCCAGATTTGTGTTGGTTTGTTTCTTCCTTAGTCTTTCTCTAAGATGTTTTTCAGTTTCCTCCCAAGTATGTAAATTTTCAATTTCTTCTTTGGGAGACAAACTCAAGAAAGCTGTGTAGTGTCAGTCTATTGACAACTAAAATTGACTTTAAAAAGCAGAAAGGAGCTAAATAAATGTAGAGTTACATTAATTGCAAATTTGAAACAAATACCTCTGTAACAAATAATTTTGAAAAAACAATGGAGTTTGAGAATTCGCATTACCAGATATCAAGACCCACTACAAAGCCACAGTGAGACAGTGATATGCTGGAGTCAGCCTGTTATCAGCTAGCTAAATGTTGAATTCTTAGAAGTTTTAAAGGTTGGTTGTTGTCATATTAGATATTTGAAATTGTCTTTTGTAAGAGCATTTTGTAAACAGAAATCAGAAAACCGTGAATCAGGACCACATTACCCCCAACCACTAGGAGCCTGCTGAGCCAAGCAGGGCCAGGCCATCTCTCAGGGAAGCTGTCTGAGCTGTCACACCTCTATTTTTTTGGAAGGGCTGCTGCAGACCCTGTTGGAAGTTTTTCTTTTGTAACAGTTTTTTTTTTTAAGAGAAGAAAAATGTAGAAATATTACAGAATTTCAAGAAAAGAAGATAAACAGTAAGAAATCACTAGTTGATAAATTACATATTGTTCTTTTAGAAATAGTTTTTCAAGTTACAAAATTAAAGCACACAAAGTGAACAGTCAAGCAGTGAGAGTGCAAACAGATCTGTTCAACAATCCAACAAGAACCTAGAAATATGGTCATCAATCCCACACACCTAAACATACATGCAGCTATATCTTTTATAGTGCTTCTTATTTCCTATTTTTTTTACAATAACAATTATACATTTTTAAAATTTTAGTTAAAGAGAAGGAAAAAAAAGTGTAGCAACAATACAGAATTCTAAAAGAAAGAAAAAAAAAAGGAAAATGAGAAAAAGCCCCACTAAGAAATGAGTAGTTTATAAATTGCATACTGTCATCCTGGATGTAGTTATTCAAGTTACAAAGTAAAAGGGTACATAGTAAACATTCAAACAGTCAGACTATAAACAGTTCTGCTCAAAGATCCAACAAAGATTCGGCAATATGATCATCTATTTTACATACTCAACCATACATGCAGTTATATCCCTTAGAGCACTTTCTTTTCCTCTCTTTTTTACAATAGCAATTACACATTTTGGTTTTATTACACTTGTAGTTCTTATTTACTTTTTACACTAAAGGCACAATATGATATTTATAAATATGATTCTTATTTATTTCACTAATAATGATAGTCTCAAGTTATCTCCATTTACCTATGAAGGCCTCAAGATCATCCTTTTTATAGCTGAGTAATATTCCATTGTATAAAAATGCCACATCTTTTTCATCCACTCTGCAGTTGATGGGCATCTTGGTTGTTTCCAGGATTTAGCTATCACAAGTTGTGCAGCTATGAACATGGGTACACATATATCACTGTGATATGAACTTTTCAGTTCTTCGGGGAAATTACCCAGGAGGGGGATAACTGGATTGAATGGGGCTTGCAACCCTAGTCTTCTGAGAATTCTTCATATGGATTTCCATAATGGTTGTACCAGCCTACATTCCCACCAACAGTGGAGCAGGATTCCTTTTTCCCCGCAGCCTCACCAACATTTTTTAATCAGGTGATTTCTTGATGGCAGCTATTCTTTCCAGAATGAGGTGGAATCTCAATGTTGTTTTAATTTGCATTTCTTGAATGACCAATGATGGTGAACATTTCTTCATGTATTTATTTTCCATTTATATATCTTTCTCTGAGAACTGTGTGTTCATCTCAGATGCCCATTTTTGGAGAGGGTCTTTGAATTTGGGGGGCTTGATGTTTTTCAGTTCTTTATATGTTCTGCAAACAAGTCTTTTGTCTGAGAGGTTGCTGGCTAAAATTGTTTCCCACTCTGTGGGTTTTGTTTTCATTCTATTGGTGATTTCCTTTGAAGTGCAGAAAATTTTCAATAATGTGAGATCCCATTTGTTGATTCTTTGAAGTGTTTCCCGTGCGGTTTGTGTTTTGTTCCTGAATTCTCTGCCTACCCCTATGTCTCCAAGACTTCTACCTACTTTGTCTTCCAGTAGATTTAGTGTTTCTGTTTTAATATTGAGGTCTTTGATGCATTTAGACTTTAGTTCTGTGCACGTTGATAGACTTGGATCTAATTTCAGTCTTCGGCATGTAGAGAGCCAATTTTTCCAACACCATTTATTAAAGAGACTATCGTTCTTCCAGAGGACATATTTAGCCTTTTGTCAAGTATCAGGTAGCTGAGTGTCTTTGTAGTTGTGCTTGCATCTTCTAATCTGTTCCATTGATCCTCAGGTCTATTTCTTTGCCAGTACCAAGCTGATTTGATCACTGTGGCTTTATAGTACTGTTTCAAGTCAGGAAATGAGATGCTTCCTGCCTTGCTTTTGTTGCCTAGAACTGCCTTTGCTATTCTAGATTTCTTCTGTTTCCAAATGAATCTTAGGAGTGTTTTCTCTAGATCTGTGAGGTATGTTAATGATATTTTGATTGGAATTGCATTAAATCTATATAACAGTTTTGGGAGTATGGCCATTTTCACAATGTTGGTTCTTCCTAACCAAGAGCAAAGAATGTCCTTCCATTTTCTAATATCCTCTTCAATCTCCTTTTTTAGCATAGAATAATTTTCAGGATATAGGTCTTTTACATTTTTAGTTAGGTTGATTCCTAAGTATTTCATTTTTTTACATGTTATTGTTAAGGGTGATAGTTCCATAATTTCTCTCTCAGTGAGTTTTTTGTGTACAGGAATGCTATTCATTTTTGAGCATTGACTTTGTATCCAGCTACCCTGCTGAACTTGTTTATTACCTCTAGTAGTCTTTTAATGGAGATTTTTGGGCCTTCTATATAGAGTATCATGTCATCTGCAAATAGTGATAATTTAACTTCTTCCTTTCCTATCTTTACTCCTTTTATTTCTCTCTCTTGTCTGATTGCCCTGGCGAGTGTTTCCAGAACTATGTTGAAAAGGAGTGGTGAGAGTGGACATCCTTGTCTTGTTCCTGATTTTAAAGTGAAAGCTTTCAGTTTTTGTCCATTTAGTATAATGTTGGCTGCTGGTTTGTCATAGATGGACTTTATAAGGTTGAGGTAGACGCCATGTATTCTGAGTTTCTGAAGGGTTTTTATCATGAACATGTGTTGGACTTTGTGGAAAGCTTTTTCTGCATCTATTGAGATGACCATGTGGTTTTTGTTTTTGGCTCTGTTGATGTGGTGTATTACATTTATTGATTTGCATATGCTAAACCATCCCTGCATTCCTGGAATGAACCCCACTTGGTCATGATGTATAATCTCCTTGATGATTTGCTCATTCTATCTGCCAGTATTTTGTTGAGAATCTTTGCATCAATGTTCACTAGTGAGATTGGCCTATAGTTTCTCTTTTTTGGTAGGATCTTTCTCTGGTTTTGGTATCAGAGTAATACTTGCCTCCAGGAATGATTTAGGGAGGGTTGCTTTTTTCTCAATTTCTTGGAAGAGTTTAAGGAGTACTGGCATCAAATCTTCTCTAAATTTCTTGTAGAATTCAGCTGTGAATCCATCAGGACCTGGGCTTTTCTTTGTTGGTATGTTTTTAATTACATTTTCAATTTCAATAGCTGATATTAGGTTGTTCAAAATTGCTATATCTTCTTGGTTGAGCTTTGGTAGTTTATATGTTTCTAGAAATCTGTCCAATTCCTCTGTTTTTTCCACTCTATGTGAGTAGAGATTTTCAAAGTAGGTGTTCATGATCTTTTGAATTTGCATGGGATCTGTAGTAATTTCTCCCTTTTCAGTTCTTATTGCACTTATTTGGGTTTTTTCTTTCTTTCTCTTGATAAGGTTAGCTAGGGGTTTGTCAATTTTGTTTATTCTCTCAAAAAACCAGCTTTTTGATTCGTTAATTCTTTTTAT